>JAJIZL010027821.1:155512-260106 GCA_023969395.1 Amblyomma maculatum
GGCGAAACCAAAAGGCGGCGTAAAGTGTCGAAGGCTTTATCGCAGGCTGGAGTCCAGGCGGAAAGGTCGGAGCTGCCGGCAAGGAGCTGGGTCAGAGGAGCGATGATAGAGGCGAAGTTCAAGATGAAACGTCGAAAGTAGGAGCAGAGGCCGATAAAGCTCCGAAGCTGCTTCAGGGAGGTTGGCTTCGGGAACTCTGCAACTGCGCGAAGTTTGGTGGGGTCGGGAAGAATGCCGTCCTTAGAAACTACGTGGCCTAAAATTGTGAGTTTTCGGGCGGCAAAGTGGCACTTCTTCAAATTCAACTGAAGCCCAGCGCCGGCGAGACACGTGAGGACATCCTTTAGGCGGAGAAGGTGAGAAGAAAAGTCGGCAGAAAAAACTACGATGTCGTCCAGATAACAAAGACAGGTCTGCCACTTGAGTCCACGAAGAACAGTGTCCATTAGGCGCTCGAAAGTAGCCGGGGCATTGCAGAGGCCAAAGGGCATAACGTTGAACTCGTATAATCCATCCGGTGTTATAAAGGCAGTTTTCGAGCGGTCATTATCAGCCATCGGTACTTGCCAGTAGCCGGAGCGCAAATCCAAAGAGGAGAAATACTCGGCTCCCTGTAAACAGTCCAAGGCGTCGTCGATTCGCGGCAAAGGATAGACATCTTTGCGCGTGATTTTGTTAAGCCTACGGTAATCGACGCAAAACCGGATGGAACCATCTTTCTTGGTGACCAAAACAACCGGAGAAGCCCATGGACTGTTAGATGGCTGTATGACGCCCCGGCGAAGCATGTCGTCCACGTTGTCAGCAATGACTTGGCGCTCAGAGGCCGACACGCGATAAGGACGCTGTCGTAAAGGTGCGTTTGTACCAGTGTCGATTGCGTGCGTAACGACAGACGTGCGACCCAGAGCAGTGTGAGGAAGGTCGAAGGCAGAAGTGAAGTTCTGTAGAAGAGCAGCGAGTTGATCGCGTTGTGCGGGTGGGAGATCTGCGTCAATAGCTTGTTGAAGAACATCGGGTGGTGTCGAAGCGGTCATTGTATTGCAAGAGCTGAGCACATTAACGTCTAATGAAGTAGGCGTTGCAGGAAGAGTATTTACAAGCTCGGGATCAAGTTCTTCAATACGACCGAGACACTCGCCGCGTAGCAGGACGGACGGGCACGAAAATGGATTTGAGACGTACATTGCACTAAGGCCATCTTCGAACTTGAGGACAGCAAATGGAAGCAGGAGGCAGGGATGGCGTGAAGCGGCGTCGGAAGGTGTGAAGAAGACAGTCGAACTAATAACGCTTTCACAGGAGAGTGGAACGAGGGCAGCAGAAAATGGAGGAATGTCTGTGTCACAGGCGACGAGGAGTTTTGCAGGCCGGGTAGGGACGTCACACAAGACGGTATCACAAAGAGGTAAAAAGGAAACTTCCGCGCGGGCGCAGTCAATAACGGCATGATGAGCGGAAAGGAAATCGTAGCCCAGGATGATGTCGTGTGAGCAGTGAGCCAGTACAATAAACTCGATGGTGTATAAGACGTCTTCGATGAGAACACGGGCCGTGCACGCTGCTGAGGGATGAATGCGCTGGGATGAAGCGGTGCGAAGCGAAAAGTCGGGTAGTGCGGTGGTCACCTTGCGAAGACGACGGCAAAGAGATTCACTGATGACGGATACGGCAGCGCCCGTGTCAACAAGAGCGAGTATTGCGACACCGTCGACGAACACTTGTATTACGTTTGCGGGAGAAGACGGAGGACTTGAAGAGTTCGAACCAAGCGCAGTTCTTGCCCCGGGAACTGCGACTGTTAGTTTCCCTCAACAGCGCCGGTAGAACGTCGGGGAAGCGGTGATGGTGAACGGCGACGAGGGGAAGATGATCGGCGAGAGGTATACGTTTGATTGTCCCGAGGAACGAACTCGGAACCGGGTTGAGTTCTCGGCGAGGGCTGGTCGGCGTCGTACGTGTAGTTCCAGGGGTCAGGGCAAGAAGGTGGAAGGCGTTGGCGGCAAAGACGGGCTACATGGCCCGGCAGCCCACAAGAGTAGCAAATTGGCCGGTTGTCTGCGGTGCGCCAAGGGTTCGTAGGGCGTTGGCGTACCCTTGGAATACGGACATGGAACGCCGACCCAGGCGATGGTGAAGGATGGTTGGAAGGGGCGGCCTGGTAGGAAACAGGTGCGGTTGGCATTAGCGAAAAAAAAAAAAAAAAAAAAAAAAAAAAAAAAAAAAAAAAAAAAAAACTGGGCTGGGCGAGAGCACGGAACAGGGCGAAAAAACAGCAGCAATACGGGCTGGCACGGCACGCCGTATGGTAGGGGCCAAAGACGGAGCCATGTCAGGAACAAGGCGACCAGTGTCTTGTAATTGAGGGACCAGGGATAGCTGGCGAGCGACCTCTTCGCGAACGAAGGCTTTTATCTGTTGAATCAAAGGGCTGTCCTCAGATGAAGTAGAACCACCCAGTGCTAGTGTAGAAATGGTGTCGTCTCTAAAACCGGACCGCCGGGTAGAAGCGCGCTGCTTTCGAAGCTCGTCGTAGCTCTGGCAAAGTTTAATCACTTCACTGACGGAGGCAGGATTTTTCAGCCAGAGCATCTGACACGCGTCCTCGGAGATACCTTTCAAGATGTGTCCGATCTTAGCCGCTTCGGACATTACTGGGTCGACACGTTTGCACAGGTCAACGATGTCCTCTATATAACTTGTGAATGACTCGTCGGCATGCTGTGTGCGCTCACGCAAGCGTTGTTCTGCGCGGAGTTTGCGAACTGCAGGACGGCCAAACACTTCCGAAAAATTCTTCTTAAATGCAGACCAAGATGGCAGGTCTGCCTCATGGTTGCGAAACCAGAGGTTCGCCACGTCGGTCAGGTAAAAGATTACGTTACCTAGCTTAATAGTGTCGTCCCATCTGTTATAACTGCTGACACGTTCATACGCCGACAACCAGTCGTCGACGTCTTGGTCAGCCGTGCCACTGAAGAGGCATGGATCACGCTGCCGTAGAACGCCAGAACACAGTACCGTGGTTGGTAGGGGCGCCGATGTCGAGGTGGTCTCGTCTGGCATGGTGGAAGCAGTGGTCAACGTGCGGCTTCTAAGTTCCAGGGTGGATGGGAACGTACCCAGCAGCACCTGCACCAATTGTAGGGGTGTGTTTATTCGGTGAACCCAGGTGATTCCAGCCGCTCAGGGGAGACTCGCAGCGAAGCGTCAGGCGTGGCGAAAGAGCAAGGCAGCGAACAACTTCTTCGTCCTTGAGAGCGGCAGCACGCGACGCATGTCAGTTGTTATATCGATGAAGATTACCACACTACAGCGTCAATTCTTTGGCGGTCAGCATTTTTCACAGTCCAACTCTCGCATCCATACATCACAACTGGAAAGCCTATAGCACGAGTTATACGGATCTTGGCTGGCAGACTAATGTCTCTGCTCTTTACTAGGCGGTTAAGGCTAGCCATTGCTCTCTTTCCCAGAAGCAGGCGTCTCCTAATTTCATGGCTGCAGTCACCTTCCGAGGTAATCTTGGAGCCCAAGAAGAGAAAATCTGTCACAGCTTCCACTTCTTGCCCATTGATGCTCCAGGACTTGATAGGGCAAGACGCCATGATCTTTGTCTTTTTAATGTTCAGTTTAAGCCCAAACTTCTCACTCTCTTCTTGTACGCGCATCAGAAGTCTCTTGAGTTCCACTTCACATTCTGCCATTAAAGTGGTATCATCCGCATATCTAAGGTTGTTGATACGTTTTCCAGCAATCTTCACTCTAGCTGAAGACTCGTCCAGACCGGCCTTCCTCATGATGCACTCTGCGTATAGGTTAAATAGGCAGGGCGACAGTATGCAGCCTTGCCTCACTCCTTTCTCAATCGGAAGCCAATCAGTAAGACCATGCCCAGTTCTGACTGTGGCCTCTTGCCCTTCATACAGGTTGCTGAGGAGACAGATGAGGTGAATTGGAACTCCCATCTCTTGGAAAGCGTGCCACAATCTGCTGTGATCTACGCAGTCAAACGCTTTCGCATAATCAATAAAGCAGAAGTAGATGGGTTTCTGGAACTTTCTTGCTTTTTCCATGATCCAGCGAAGGTTGGCAATTTGGTTTCTGGTTCCTCTGCCCTTGCGAAACCCAGCTTGCACGTCCGGAAGCTGCCGATCCACATACTGCTCCAGCCTACCTTGGAGGATTTTCAACCTCACCTTGCTAGCATGCGAAATAAAAGCGATCGTGCGGTAGTTGGAACAATATTTGACACTAACGTTCTTTGGAATGGGGATGTAAACTGACCTCCTCCAATCCTGTGGCCACTGCAGGGTTGTCCAAATCTTCTGACATAATGTATGCAGAATGTTAACGGCGTCATGGTTGAGGTTTTGAAGCAACTTAGCTGGAATGCCATCAATTCCGCTAGCTTTGTTCTTAGCAAGGCTGGCTAAGGCCCATTCAACTTCACTCTTCAGGATGCCCAGCTCGAGATCAGTAATCACAACCGTCTTATGTTCGGTTTGCACATTCGGGTCCCTCTTGTACAGTTCTTCTGTGTATTCCTGCCGCCTCTTCTTTATCTCTGAGACTTCAGTGAGGTCCTTGCCTCGTTTGTCCTTTATCATGCCAAGCTTAGCACAGAAGCTTTCTTTGATATCTTTGATTGTCTTATACAGAGCTCTTGTTTTCCTTAATTGGCGGTTGTCCTCAACTGCTTGGCACTGTATGTTCAGGAAGACATTCTTATCTCGCCTTGCTATTTTCTGAAAATCCGCATTGAGAACCTTGTATCTTTCTCTTTCCCCCATAACATTTGCCATCCTCCTTTCCTCAGCTATTTGCAAAGCCTCTTCAGATAACCAGTTTGCTTTCTTGCATTTTTTTTTTGCTTTGGAACTACCTGAGTAGCAACTTCTTGTATTATATCATGAACATCAGTCCACATCTCTTCGGGCTATCTGTCTTCTAGATCTAATTCTTGAAATCGATTCAACAATTCCACAGCATATTCTAATGGAATTTGATCCAGATCATACCTGAAAGGCCTTCTAGTTTTCTGCCTTTCCTCAGTCGAAGCTTAATTTTGGCAACAAGAAGCTGATGATCGGTGCCACAATCGGCCCCAGGCCTTGTTTACACTGCTTGTATAGCGCTTCTTCATCTCTGTCGGCAAAGAATATAATCGATGTGATTCCTATACAGACCGTCCGGTGAAGTACATGTGTACAGGCGCCTCTTGTGCTGTTGAAAATGAGTATTCGCTATGGTCAGGTTGTTTTCTTGACAAAACTCTACTAGCCTCTGCCCAGCTTCATTTGGCTCGCCAAGACCGAACTTGCCTATAATTCCGGATATTTCTTCACTCCCGACCTTAGAATTCGAGTCTCCTATGAGAAAAACGACGTCTGATGATGGGGTGTGGTCTAAAAGGCATTGTAGGTCCGCGTAAAATTTCTCAACGTCCGCTTCTTCAGCAGTAGGGGTCGGTGCATGGACTTGGATAACTGTTATGGTGACCTTGGATCCTAAGTGAAATCATACGGTCGTTTTTGGGGTTGTACCCTAGCACTGTTTTGCCCATTCTTCTGTTTACTATGAGAGCGACCCAATTCCTTCTCCTGTATTCGTGCCCACAATAAAATACATAATGGTCACCGAAATTAATTTCTCCCAATCCTGTACACTTCAGCTCGCTCATACCCAAGATATTGTTACATATATGACCTGCGCGTTGCTGGATGTTGAAGAAGAGGACGATTAACAGTAGTGCCGCGAAAGGAAGACGAAGCTAAAGAAACCGTTGAGACTTGCCTGAACACTTGCTCTACTGTGCTGTGGACGCTTGCCCTTCACCTGCTGCGGTTTCTGTGCTAGCCGTCTGCCCCGTATCATCTTGGTGGAGGTGACCAAAGATCCCCGTGCGCACAGATTATCCCTTGCGCTGCCAAAACCTGGATTTGCGCAGTGGCCGTCATCTACCTGGGCTTTCAGCGACGTCAACAACTACCACTATGACATCCGAGGCAGCCCCTACCACCGCGGCAACGTCGGCGGAGCCAGTCGTGCTCACAAAAATCCGCCACCCTCCCATATTTAATGGCGAAGACAAGACAGACGTGGAAGATTGGCTGGATGAGTACGAGCGTTGCAGCAAGAAGAACCACTGGGACGCGACAATTATGCTGGCCAACATAATTTTCTATTTGGCGGGAACCGCTCGCACGTGGTTCTAAAATCACGAACAAGAGCTGGTGACGTGGGCAATCTGTAAGCAAAATCTTCAGGACCTGTTCGGGAAGCCCATTGGTCGAGCTGTCGCAGCAAAAACACAACTTTCATCTCGCATCCAATCCTCTACGGAGTCCTACCTTGCGTATATTCAAGACGTGCTTGCGTTGTGTCGCAAGGTCAACTGCTCAATGACGGAAAATGACAAGGTCGGCCATATCCTCAAGGGCATTGCGGATGATGCGTTCAACATCCTGTTCTGCATGAATTGCTCCACCGTCGACTCAGTGCTTCAAGTCTGTCGAAAATTCGAGCAGGCTAAACAACGACGCCTCGTACATCACTTTGAGCGCCTTCCAAACACCGCAGCTACATCATCCTGCGATGATCTGGCCCCTTTGCAACAACCTTCCCATCCCACGAACATGACTCGTATCGTCCGGAGAGAACTCGAGGCCTTAGCTCCTACACCACTCATGTCTCCGCTACCCGACACCGTGGCCATGATACAGGCTGTAGTTCGCCAAGAACTTGCAAACGTCGGCCTGTCCTCCAGCCCCGTGTCACACACGCCACCATCCCACTCTGTTCCTGTAGTGGCTGCTGCTACTGCCAGCCCACCTTCCCCACGTCGCCACCTTAGTCGCAATCCTGCAGAGTGGCGCACCTCGGACGACAGGCCAATTTGCTTCATTTCCTGTCGCGCCGGTCACATATCGCGTTATTGCCGTAGCCGTACCTTCTTCGCTCCTCGCGCCTATTACAACGCCGACCGCCGATACTACCAAGGACCTCGACGCTTCCCTGTCCAACCAGAGGAGCTCCGACCAGTCTACGATGGACCAGGACATTATCTTTCTCAGCAAGATGAGACTCGAAACGAAACCGTTCCCCCTGCCCGTCGCACCAGCCGATCTCCATCCCCACTGGCTCGTCGATCCCGTTCACCGGTATATCGCCGCAGCTCCTCCCCATCACACGCCGGTACCTACTCGGGAAACTAGCGAGTGCAGCGCCCTGGAGTGACGCTGCATTCCCGACCCAGACTGTCAACTCGGAACTGACCCCCGCACCTAGACGAAACCTCGTTGATATTCTTGTGGACGGAGTCTCCGTTTCTGTCCTTATTGATACTGGAGCCCACATTTCTGTTCTCAGCTCCTCACTCCGTCAACGCCTCAACAAAGTCCTCACACCTGCTTCCTCGTCTACCGTTCGTGTTGCTGATGGCAACACAACTACTGTCATTGGTATGTGTACTGCGAGAGTTACCATTGCCGACCGCCACATCCCTGTGCTATTTAAAGTCCTCACCAGTTGCCCTCATGAAGTTATATTAGGACTGGACTTTTTAACAGAACACTCCGCTGTCATTGACTGTTATTCTGGACTGATTCCTCTAGACCTGCCGCTCTGCCTTGACAACAAAGCTCCTGAAACTTCAACGCTCCGTCTTCGCTCCGCTACTTTTAGTCGCCTACCACCAGAAGCCGCAGTGTATGTGCTGATGTCGCCTTTTCCCTCCGTTCCGGATGGCGACTACGTTGTTTGCCCCATAACTGACGTGACATTTGAGCGTAGCATCGCTCTACCTCACAATATAGTGCATGCAGCGAATAACAGCACTTGTATTCCAGTCCTTAACTTCAGCTCTTTTGTGCAAGTTCTTCCTAAGGGCATTTCTCTCGCCGAACTGACCCCATTGTCGGAGTTTATTGTGGCTGCTCTTTTACATGACCCTATTGCCGCAGTGCCGACGCGACCTGCACCGTTCCCACCTCAGGAGGTCCGTATATGGAATGGTTGCTCCTGACTTGCTCCCTGATCGTGCTAAAGCACTTACGACCCTACTGACATCGTACAGATATTTTTGATTTTGGTGACCGACCCTTGGGTCAAACGTCCCTCGTTACACATCGAATCGATACCGGAGACGCCAGCCCAATTCACAGATGACCTTACCGAGTCGCCATTTCTGAACGTCGCCTCATACAAGATGAAGTCGACAAGATGTTGGCAAGCAACATCATAGAGCCTTGCAGCAGTCAATGGGCATCACCTGTCGTGCTTGTTAAAAAGAAGGACAATACGTGGAGGTTCTGCGTTGATTATCGACATCTCAACAAAATTACAAAGAAGGACGTTTACCCGCTCCCCAGGATAGATGATGCCCTTGACTGCTTGCACGGTGCCAGCTATTTTTCTTCGATTGATCTCCATTCTGGTTATTGGCAGATCGCTGTTGACGAACGGGATCGAGAGAAGACCGCTTTCGTCACACCTGATGGCCTGTACCAATTCAAGGTGATGCCTTTTGGTCTATGTAATGCGCCCGCAACATTCGAGCGCATGATGGATTCTCTTTTGCGTGGTTTCAAATGGACAACGTGTTTATGTTATCTCGATGACGTTATTGTCTTTTCCTCGACCTTCGAGAGCCATCTCCATCGCCTTGAGGCCATTCTTGGAGTCTTCCGAAGAGCTGGCCTTCAGCTTAACTCGAAGAAGTGTAGCTTCGGCCGACATGAACACAAGGTGCTCGGTCACGTGGTCGACGCACGTGGCGTTCGACCGACCCAGACAAAATACGTGTTGTAAGAGCCTTTCCTACACCCCACTGTACCAGTGACGTGCGTAGTTTTCTAGGCCTCTGCTCCTATTTTCGGCGGTTTGTCCCCAACTTTGCGGAGACTGCTCGCCCACTCACCAATCTTCTGAAGAACGACGCTCCATTTTGCTGGGACCAAGAACAGTCTCAAGCATTTTCTGTGCTCATTGCGGCCCTCACCAACCCACCCATCCTGGCACACTTCAATCCCTCAGCACCAACGGCACGACGCCAGTGGTCACGGTATTGGTGCCATTCTTGCCCAACAGCAGATGGTTCGCACTCGCGTCATTGCTCATGCCAGTCGCCTCCTTTCTGCGGCTGAAAGGAATTACTCGATCACAGAACGTGAGTGCTTAGCCCTCGCGTGGGCCATCACAAAGTTTCGCCCTTACTTGTTTGGCCGCCCGTTCTCCGTCATCACCGACCACCACGCCTTATGTTGGCTTTCTACGCTGAAGGACCCTACTGGTCGCCTGGGGCGTTGGGCCCTCCGCCTTCAGGAATACACTTTTTCTGTCGTCCACAAGTCCGGTCGATTGCACGCTGACGCCGACTGCCTCTCCCGCAACCCGGTAGATCCACCACCCACCAACGAGTGTGACGATGACACATGTGTATTGGTCATCTCTGACCTTTTAAACATTCGCCATGAACAGCGCTTAGACCCCAAGCTTTGCAGTATTATCAATCGCCTCAGCACTAATCACCTTGATGCAACCCTTGCTTTGTTCGTGCTCCACAACGGCACCTTATACCGGCGGAATATGCGACCAGATGGCGCCGAGCTTCTGCTCGTAGTCCCCGAACACCTGCGCGCCACCGTTCTACAGCAACTGAACGACGTGCCCACTGCGAGTCATCTTTATCTATCTCGCACGTACGACAGCGTCCGCTGCCGTTTCTTTTGGCCGGGCCTCTATCGCTCTGTTCGTCGTTACGTGGCTTCTTGTGACCGGTGTCAGCGACGGAAGAAGCCATCGGTGGTGCCTGCTGGATACCTGCAGCCGATCGACATTCCAGTAGACCCGTTTTCCCGAGTTGGCCTTGATATCCTCGGGCCTTTCCCACTCTCTTCGTCGGGGAATAAATGGATTGCGGTGGCCACGGATTATACTACGCGCTACGCTGTCACCCGAGCGATACCTACCAGCTGTGCAACTGACGTGGCTGCGTTTCTTCTCCACGACGTCATACTGCTCCATGGTGCTCCACGCCAGCTGCTCACTGACCGTGGCCGTTGCTTTCTTGCTCGGGTAGTCGACGAAATTCTCCGGTTCTGCTCCATTAAGCATTATTTCACCACCGCTTACCATCCACAAACGAACGGCCTCACCGAACGCCTCAACCGCACGCTCACGGACATGTTGTCAATGTATGTATCGGATGATTACCGTGACTGGGATGTTACTTTGCCGTTTGTAACGTTCGCATATAATTCCTCCCGTCACGACACAATGGGCTACTCCCCCTTCTATCTCCTATACGGCCGCGACCCTCCCCTTCCGTTTGACAGCGTACTGCTTCCCACCGTAAATGCCAGCTCCTATGTTCGTGACCCCATATCTCGAGCTGACGCCGTCCGGGTTATTGCTCGTCGCCGACTAGCTTCCTCCCAAAATTCCCAGAAACGCCGCCATGATTCTCGTCACCGCGACGTCCACTACACTCCGGGTTCTCTCGTCTTGCTCTGGACTCCCGCTCGTAGAGTTGGGCTGTGTGAGAAGCTCATGCCACGCTACGCAGGACCTTACCGTGTCTTACGGCCAGTCACTCCTGTGACATATGAGATCACCCCTGTGCATCCGCCGCAACAGTCCGCTATGCCACGTACCGAGATCGTTCATGTCGCCCGAATGAAGCCGTACTACACCTGCAGTAGTTCGACATAATGCGCACCGAGACTGTGCTTTTTGTGGGGGGTAATGTTACATATATGACCTGCGCGTTGCTGGATGTTGAAGAGGAGGACGATTAACAGTAGTGCCGCGAAAGGAAGACGAAGCTGAAGAAACCGTTGAGACTTGCCTGAACACCTGCTCTACTGTGCTGTGGACGCTTTCCCTTCACCTGCTGTGGTTTCTGTGCTAGCCTTCTGCCCCGTATCAATATCAATGTTCAATTTGTCCATTTCTCGCTTGACGACATCCAGTTTAGCTTGCGTCATAGATCTTACATTTGATGTTGCTATGTGATATATCTCCTTGCAACATCGGACTTTCTGGTCGCTTCCCGACACATCTACAACTGAGCGTCCTTTTGGCTTTAGCCAATCAGTTAAGGCAGTTACGAAAATATATATTTAGAATGAAGATAGTACAAGCGCATAAAGTGTCAGTGGTCTTGAGAACAACTGATGCCATCAAATTGTCATTCAATTTACCATGTGAAGCCAAGTATCTTCTATTATTTGTCACAAGTGCGAATACCGAGAGTGAAGTGAAGGATCAGGTTAAGTATAGTCTGTGTAAATAGTTTAGTGCCCGGGGGATCTGCTTCTGAGCCACTATGTGCGGCATGGTATGCATATCTAGTGTTTCGAATTTCTTGCTGGTAAGGATTTCGTCCTGCACTCTGCAAGGGGAAGGACCTGCACTAATGCAAACTCAAAGCCTTTACACGGCTCTGAAGCACACACCCTGGGCTCTACAGTTTTGAAAAATGCATCTAGGGCAGAATAATAAGTGGTTTTGCGAAATAATTAAAGTACATCATGCTTAACGTTGTGATAGAAATATAAAGCAAATGAAAAAAAAAAATGTTACTATGGAACTTGGGCTTGACTTAGACAAGACTTGAGGATACTGCGCTTTGCTCTGCAAAAAAAAAAAAAAAGAAAAAAACAAAGCCGACAGCCTCTAAATGTTTACATCCTCAGTGTTATTGATGGAATATATTATTTCAGCGTGACCCCTAACAATCATTTCTGGCCTCTAATAAATTTGGCTCTTTACATATCTCTATAATTAAGGCTTAATTGGTTCAAATCCTCAGTTATATGGGGCTCCCAGAGCATACCAATTCCTAATAAATGAGCCGCTGAATGCGTACAAGCTAGTTTCCTGGTTATGACACTTGCTATGATGTTTTGAAAAAAAAAAGGTATATTACCCCTGTAGTGGTGGAAATAATTACCAAATATTTTCATATCTATTTTTCAAATTGGTAGATACATTAAGATAAAATAATATGGAAGCCTGAAATGTGTTTATGTCGAATCTAACTTATTAAAGCTCTGCTATTTAGAGCAGGATAATGTCTTAAGACATGCTGTTCAGTCGCTCTAACCAAAGATAAAAAATTAGCGCCCAGAAGATTAGCAAGCTCAACACATAATGCTTGTTCCTGTAAATGTCCTGTTAAACCACCTTAATAAATGGAAACGTACCTAGATTACCAACGTTAGGAATATGTTGAGATACAGCTGAAGAATCATTACTACTCAAACCCAACCATACATCGGAAAACCTGTCTTTTAAATGCAATCTGTTTTATGTTTTCCACTCGCAAAAGACTTAATTTCCTCAAAGAAATTGAGCATTTTTCGTGTATCGAGAGCAACATTGGCCCCAGTCTCACCATTTCGCCGTGCATTTCCATGCCTGTTCGAAGAGCGGCTAATAAGGAAAAGACTTGGGAGGCGGTAGACGGCAACTGACATGGCCAAGCACTAACTGGACTTAGGGTTTCCTGACATTACGTTTGGCAGGAGCTGCCAACGCGGGCCTTTCCTTTCTTATGGGAGGGTGACATCACAATCAGCCTGCAAATTACTCTGCATGCACGTTATTCCAAGGCCACGCTGGCACGTTTATACGGCTCGGTTGAGCGGGGGTTTATATGTTGGCTGATAGCTTACGCTATTGCGTCATCGCGAAGGTGGCAGTCAAAACAGAGAGAAAGAGGGGCCGTAGGGGAGGGCTCGGACCACCATGCGATGAAGGATTTCGCCTAATCGCACTTTAATGGTCAAAAGTGCCTCGTTTTTCATAAATAATGCTGAACCCATAGAGTAAACGACTATGCGCCAAAGCCATCTCTTTACTTTCAAGCCAAACCTAAGAATCGCCACGCAGATTGCTCTCGCGGCACTCCAAGTTTAACGACCAGCTAATGCTCATCTAATTTTTCTTGCACGTGAATATAAAGTAGACAGAGCATAAACGTGTCTATGAGATCGAACTGGATCATTCCAGTGTCAAGTAATTAGGCAAAATATATTTAAGCTATAATTACAATGCGTGAGCGAAATGTTAGATAAACATTACGGTATGCTATGGTAGTGATCTGATAAAACATGACATATGAAATTCAGCGTCCAAAGCTGCGTTAGCTATGAGGGAGACGATAGAAGAGCACTATGGTGGTTTCAACCACCTAATGCTTTATCGTTCACTTTAATCCCAGACTAGACGGGTGCCATGCCCGCCGAAGTAGCACCTGTCTTACAAATGGCTGGCTCTACGGTGATTATGGTGTGCAATACAAGACCGGCATTAAGTGTTAGACGCAGATATATATATCCAAGTACCTAAAGTAAAAATAATATCAGTCCAGTGTTTCAAAATACCAAAGAGTATGAAAATGACGCCGCTAAGAACTGTTCTTATTACATAGTAAAACGTGGTAAAAAATGCGCCTGCTTTATCAATTTATCCGACGCCAATACACACCCTATCGAAGAATCACGACTCGCCAACCTTGATGACCAGGACGTTTGATGCGTTTATAGAATGACGCCTTAATATCTACGAATTCTATCTTGCTCTCAGTAGTTTCGGGATTCTCACAGTACGAACGAGCGAAAAGGCGTAGAGCATTTATGCCAATTATTGCACCACCATGTGCAGAGTATTATTCATCTTATTTACATCACTAAAATGTGCTGCATACGAAAATTACATTAGTGGAGAAGAGAAAAAAATCTCTCTTTCGAATTGTTACTAACTGCGTGAGCAAGAAAGCAATAGGGGGATCCCTGAAAAAAAAAAAAAAATGAACTATTTGCTTTCTGCTGAAAATGTTTTTATCTCAGGTATGATTTGCAACAAAAAATTCTTATAAAACACTATCACGAATTGTCGTCAGTTGTACAGGTGATATTAGAAATACTATTTAACTTTACGTTCTTAGAAAAAGTTTTAATTAAATAATCATCACCTATGTATGATATGTTCACTGTTTCAAATTATTTCTACGATAATATCTCGTTTCTCACCTCAAATTTCATTGTTTTCATTACAGACCGTACAACTTGCTCTATGTGGGTGAAAGATTCAGCTCTCAACAAACCTTTAAAGTACTGTCAGTTCGCTCTTTTTACGCTGTGTGCTAATCCAATCTACAATGCATACAGGCATGACAAACAACAATGCTCACGCCAAGATCAGCAGCAAGACTGAGTGTCAAGCTAGCTTCGATTCAAGCAACCTAGGTGAAAATACTTCAAAACTAAAATAGAGGTCTTTTGGCACCACGAAGCACATTTATTTCTACTAAATAGCACACCCTGGTTTGATGCAGTGCTGCATTTCATTGCGCAGAACATCGAACCTTCATTATACGCATGCGCCGATTGAAACTTTTGGAAGTAGATGGAATAGGCTTATGTGCAATATAGAATAAGGAACACAATAAAATACAAAATATTGTTTATTCAACATCTCATAAGTCCGAAGAAGGCTTTGCAATACAAGCAATGGCAAAGCACGAGAAAAATACTAGAGCATGAAAACACTCTGAGCCGAATGTGCAGCTACATGCTACATTGGTACAAAATATAAGAAAAGCTAAATGGGCATTAGATGAAAAATAAATGGCTGGAGAACACACACCAGCAAAAAAGTTAGCATTCATGAGTAGACAACATTTACTGAAGTGAAATTTCAACTTTAACATGGGGAATTATATGAACGTTTAGCCCTTCATGCAACAGGATTGAGAGACATACGGACGAAAGGATAAAGAAGACATAAAAATTAAAAATACATTATGCAAAACAATTTCAAAATTTAAACACAGGCCTATATTTCAGTCTTGTACATATTTATTCCGCAGGCTCTTGAACGAAATATACTCCAATGTCCCTATCTTTCCTTTTGAAAATCTTTCAGGAACGCTGGAAGCCTACATCTAACCCTCAGGGAATTTGCTTATTTTCCATTTTTATGTGTTGCGCAATGGGTAAATAAATGAAGATGAAAACCAGCGAAAAGAGGACGCGTTAACAAGGAAAGAGTGCACAAGGACGACGCTGGACAAGTGAACTTCTCTTTTGTTAACGCGTCAACTTTTCACTGGTTTTCACCTTTAACAATGCATATACTGGCCCAGCAAGCTACGCTTCTTGAAGGGTAAATAAATGTTTCTATGTTTTCGAGATTTGCTAGTGATTTGCAGCTTTTAGTTCCTTTTATGTTTTCTAACCTGTAATGTATAGAAAGTGTATGCTTAAAAATAAATCCTACGCTATATTTTGCTGTGTGAAAATTTCCTGCGTATGGCTTGAAAAGGGTGCTTTACAAATTATCCGGACGGCTCATTTCTTCAGCAAGTCAAACTAATGACTATCGTCCTTCGTAGTGGTTCTCCAAACAAGTGCGGTTTAGTTTTGCATTGGTGAGAATAAACTGCTGTAAAACATAATGTTAACTTACCTTAGAAAAGTGAAACAATGTCGGTGCATGAGACCTATATTTCTCTAAGGTTTTTGATGAGGTCATTTTTGTGAGCATCCGAAGACAAATTTTAGGAACTAACATCAAATGACCAGAAACCGTAAACTTCTATCTCTGTACAATCGATTACAACTGACAATAATGTATAATATTTATTCCTTGGGTGGAACATGACACCTTGGTTCTCGCGATATATAACTTTATTTATTTCTTGCTGCCCAGGTGCAAGCCAGGTCAAGTGTACGATTTGCCCAGCAAAACAGGTCTTGACCAGTGCTACCTGAAACCAAAAATGTACAGTATTACCTGTTGAAATTATGTACTTGGCACTGGGGTCACTGTTTACTATGTCGTTTATAAATAAACAAAATAGGAAAAGGCCTAGGATTCTGCCCTGCGGAAGGCCTGATTAACTGTTTCAGGATAGACGAGTGTCCTGCTATTACAACGCATTGATGTCATCTCTAAGGTAAAACGAAATCAGCTCATGGGCTATATCGTGAACACCGTAATGCTCCAACGTTTGGAGACGTATACTGTGGTTAGTATAATCAAGATCGTTTGTAAAATCAAGGAAAACGATAAAGAATATGTTTCTGTTTTCAAGTTTTTCGACGATGAATTCTTTCAGCTCTAGAAGTGCTAATTCGGATGATCGATGTTTTCTGAAGCCATACTCTACAGGAGCTAAGATGCTGTAGCGATCAGTAAAAGAGAATAATCGTTTAAGAATATTTTTCCAGTCCCCTAGAGTAAATGAGAAGTATAGAAATCGGACCGTTTTTTAAACCGTTTGTCACTTCGCTATCATCATAAAGGATGAGTTCGAAATCACCAGACCCCATGTCATAATAATGCAGCCGCGCATTACACTTGCTGATCGCCAGAGCGCGCGTCTGTTGTTTCAGCTCTCTGCTCTCATTGGTGTTTTCTTCCGGCTCTGACATTTAGATGCTTTTTCGCGTGTGGCCGTTCTTAATTATAAATAGCCCTTTCAAAAAAAATATTTCAATGTCATCATTGCTTTTCACAATTCATGTCGCATATGTAGATTAACAAGTTGCTTGCAGCGCTGTGAGACATTCAGTAATAATACGCAATGAAAACAGCATGCGCACCAAAATTGTATTATCTAGCGTGTGTCATGTTACTATTGATGAATATATAAAGGACTAAATACGTTGAGGATATTTCAGCAATCGTGTCAGCGCTAATTTCAGCGCTAACACGATCACCATGATGTCAGCTGTCTGTCACTTGCTCTTTCGCGTGTATGAAATCACTACTCAGTGAATCCCTAAACCTCCAGTCTGAGTCTCTAATATTTCATATACGAGAATTTGTTGGGTTTGGTTTGGTTTGTGAGGTTTAGCGTCCCAAAACGACTCAGGCTATGAGCGACGCATAGCGAGCATTGGTCCTAAGCCGTCGTATAAAGCGAAACATCCACAGGCATAGATATAAACGCCTCGTTTTAAGAAATACGTACAAGGTGCAATTATAATTTAACCTGCCATATAAAACGACCTACCCTAGCTTGCAGCTCGAGCCGAAATGACCTTCTCATGGATTTTCGTGATGTAACTGCACTAGACGACCAGTCTGTGCGAGGTAATTTACAACCGCCTAATATTACCAGGAGGAGGTAGGCCCATAATTAATTGTGACGACACCTATGGCGAGAGTGACAACGCCGACATTGCTGAATATCGGGAAGATTAACGCTGTTGCGCAGAGAGGATTTAAGCGCATCTCCCTCACGTTGCACACATCAGCCAAAAGTGCTGTTGCCAATATAACGAGTAGTGGCGCATCTTGCTGCAGCAGACATGCATTCCGCTCTGTTCATATGAACTTAATCTTTCATTTCAAGTTGTAAATGCAACTAATTAAATTATCTAAGGGCAAAATAATGGAGGACCTTTAAGTTCCAACTTTAAGGATTTGTTACGATGACATTAATAGCTTTCTTCTGCGCCTCCCTGTGCTTTTACTCGCACACGTACATGCACTTTCGGCTTAATTATTTACCAGTGCTTCTATTTGTGATTCGAACGTCTGACACATTATCAGTATTATGCAGTTAAAGCTACTTCGTTATTTAGCTACCGATTGTAAGCAACCACCCGACATATATAAATACCCGCATCAGCCAATTCTTACGGCGGTTCTAAAGTAAATCGGCATTTTTGTTCAGCCGGAAAAGCACCAAATATGCACACTCATGGCCTCCCAGAGAACCTCAGAAAACGTTTTAGAGGTATCTCCTCTTTATGCATGGAGAGCGCGTTACCTTGCGCACTTTGGGCGTCCCTTCTCCAAATCATTTGGGGCTAACGGCGACTGCTAGGCGTAGGCAGCCTACATGGTGCAGCACGCCTCATGACTTAGTGTGGTGCCAGCCTTTAAAGAGGCAGTCGCCACGAAAGGGGCAGTGTTGCGAGCTGAGCTAACGGCGCCATTTTCATTCCCAACTAAACCGGCTCGGCCGGGTGCCATGCCCGCGATAGAGAATTTGCGCTCGTACATTATGGCCCCGGTGCAATTTTTTTTCTCCACTTTTCTCGCTTTACTTACTACTGAGTAAAATTGTAGTTACTCACTGCGGTGAATACCAAATAATAGCTTATACAATTCGTTCGGTCGAAAAGCTGTCGGTATTGTAATAGTAGTACACTGAACCGTGTGTCTGAAATAAACGGGGCTGCGTAAAATTTCATCTTTTTATTTTAATTAATATGTGATAGTCGAAGACGAGTTAAGAAATCGTCATAACTAAAAAAGATGTCACAAACGTGTTAAAATTCTCGGAATGAAAGCCAATGCTTTACGATGCTAATTAAGAAAATTTAGAGTGTCATCAAGTAAATGATTGAAATGTAAAAAAAAAATGAAGTTTAGGAAAAGGACTACAAAGGTTTGAAAGCGCTAAGAATGAAAAGCCGAGCTATGGTGATGCTAATTAATGTGTCAAAACTTCGATTCCTCCATACTTCGTAATCTCATCCGCCTTCCGCCACCTGCTACGCTTGCCTTCACCTGGAATCCCGTCGGTTACGCTTAGGCAGCATATTGTATCTTGACTTCGAATTACACGTCCTGCCTAGGTCATTTATATCCGAATGTCATTACTTTGCGTTTGTTCCTAGACCAGCCTTGCGCGCTTCCTGTCTGTAAACCTACCTGTCATTTTGAATTCCATAGCATTCCGCTTTGTCTTTAGTTAGTTGAACACTATTTGTTAGACTCCACGTTTCCGCCCCAGATAGGTGAGTATTGGTAAGTTGCAGCTTGCTGTATAACTTCTTCTTGAAGGGAATTGGTAACCTGCCAGTCGTGATCTCAGGGTGCGTGTTAGATACGTTCTATCCAAATCTGATCCTCGTAGTAATTTCCTTTTCGTTCTCCTGATCAACGCCCATTATCAATCCTTAGTCGACGTATTTTCGTACCATTTGGAGCGCCTCACTACCTGCTTTAAACTGCTGGTCTTTGCCAAAGCTTTTGAACATTACTTCCACGAATTAATTATCTTGAGGTTAATTATTTTTTGTTTCGCCCGCTGTGCTTTACGTTATTCATCACCGTTTGCAATTCTTGCGCAGAGTAACATAGCAAGACAAATGCTATCAGAGGCTTGCTGATTAGTCAGGTATTCTCGGCTACCCTTATCCCGATTGCCAAACGAGATGTGAATAATTCCTCGGAGCAAAGAAAATCGACAGGTTTTCTATCCTTGCCTAGCCCCCTTCCTTATGTGCATTTTATAACTTTCTTCACCGAGGACTTTGTTTGATGTGCTGCCATTGTAGATACCAAGGTTACGAGCGCTTATAATTTATGCCGGGAGCATTTTCACGCACTATTTCGATGCCTCCTAGTGTATACTAATTCTATATAATATACTAGCTACAGCATACCGTAGGGCAAACAAAATCTGTAGTGAAGGGTGTTGTAAATTTTGGCCACCAGGAGTCTGTTATCGTGCAGTGATATTGCACAGCACACGGCCACTACTAAAGCTTCTGATTCCATTGAAAAGCGGTCGCGGCGGCCGGGGTTAAGTCCCATGTGCTTGGGTGCAGCAGTAGAGTGCCTTAACTACTGCGACACCACGGCGGGGCACATAGACCTCATGATTTAATTTAGTTTGAATGGTTTAACGTGCCAAAGTAACTATGACTATGAGAGATGCCGCAATGGAGAGCTCCAAAAATTTCGAGGGCCTGGGGTGCTTTAACGTGCACTGATATCGCAAGGTACTTGGAAGCCTAGCTTTTCGTCCTCATCAACTCGATCCCGCTTTCTTGGGCGTATGAGAGGCGGTAAGTCATCAGCCTGAGAGTCTATTAGAAGAGGCATTTCATGTACAGTGAACACCACACCTTCCGAATGAACCTCTCCATACAGAAGCCCTGCGGGAAACTGAAAATTAATATGGTCGTCAAGTGCGGCTGTAAGTTTGTAATGCACTGTAAGCCGAAGGCTACGGAAGTATTGTTGAAATGAAAAAAAAAAAAGGTTCACTATCCGGCTAGAGAGCGCTCCACCCTGCTCAGCTGCCCGAGTCTTCGAGATCGAAATTTGATACTACCCTTGGTAAAAAGTACTTCTTCCGATGCAATGATAGCGAGATAATCGGAGTCGCCAATGAGTATGACTTGAAAAGGAGATAATGGGGAGAGTTGGTTTGCACAAAGATTGATGAATACAAGGCGCAAGAGGATACTAGCCCCACATTTTGAAGCGCACCTGTCCCGTACTGCAGACAAGAGCTCTCCCGGACAATGGCGAGGCTAGCAGTTCGTTGCCGTCATGTTGTCGCTTGTTCGTCTTGTGTTGGCAACGTCGGGTCTTCATCACGCCTTCCAGGGTTTTGTTTGGCATGTGGTCGTCGGCGTGTCACTGAGACATTGGGTCAATATTGATGGCGGAATGAGGCTCAGTGAAGTTGTTAAGCCTAAGCTGAGTGGGCCGGAGCCAGGAATACCGCACTGAATGGCGCAGCAGTGGAGCGGCTTAGAAGTACTGAGCGGGAGGAAATGACACCCGCCTCATTCAATATAACGCAACGCGGCGCAAGTGGAGGGACATGACGTATTGTATGAAGGCGTTGCAATAATTTAATCGTCATCTGTCGCATCGCGAGTGCAACGCCCGGGGCTTAGGCATGCTTGTTGCATGCTTGTTCATCTTCTTCCATGACACTGTGCTACTTAGGTTACGAAATAGTCATTGTTGTTTGGAAAACACTTCAAAGACATAGGTGTTATTTTTTTTCTTCCTTATATTAGGAAACTTGTAATAAAGGTGTTCTTAAGCCTTGTCTATTCCTATCATTCTTAGGGCGTCAAGGTTGACGTCGCTATATTTGGAATTAAGCAGATATTTATATTTTCATATCAAGTTGCAAACTAGTATCAGAGAAACGCCCTCCTGAAAACGCACATCTGAACTTTCATCTTTAGCAGGCCATGATAGACTGTAACACTCCTCATAATTATTCTTGCTATAGTGCCCCTGCGATTGCGCATGCTGCTTAGCGCTAGAATAATGAGCTGCTCCGGATGACGGTGATATCTTTCCTTCTAGCTTAAATGTGTGGACGCTGCGCTTGACGTCAAACGAGTTCTAAAGGTTCCCATATCTAATCATCCCCTTTAATCTAATGATCCCTCATATGTACCTTAGTCCAAAGGCGGGAATGGTATTTTAAATATAGTTTCTCTGACGTTTCTGATACAAACATTCACACCGAGCGCAGTGAGAATAGCGCAATTATATTAAAATTTTAATTAACCAATTTAACATACACATTGTTCTCAATGGTTGCGTTCGATGATCATAATAACTGGTATAGAAGCGTAACATTCGTGTATAACACAACGGCTTTTTTTTAATCCTCAAAGATCAACTTTGGAAAGACTGAATGCTGCCACCTAGTGTTAGCGGTAGTTACGCACGCGGAAAGGTAGCACAAGTATTTCGAAGAAAGTGTTGGCGGGAGGGTTTATATAAAAAATATGGAAAATTTCCGAGTCTTTCAGCTGTGGCTCCTAAACCTATTGAACTTTCAGCCTTCTGCCGGCTACGGTGATTCTGCCGAATTCCTTTCCAGTCCTCATCACCCTGTTGAACGTAGCACGTCATGGCTACGTATCGGATCCCGAGAGTGCTCCGTATTGATCATCATCGCTTGCAGCCGGTGTACCTGTTCCAAGAGTGTAGAAGCGCTTGTCGCTCTCTAAGAATAGGCTAGCCTGTCAGTGGGGGCGTGGCGGCGGTGCAGTGCAACAGTCAACACTAAACCTCTGCTCACTCCATCGGTAATCTACTTCAATCATACAATACGCACGCGAGTGAAACGACTGTCACCGTGGAGGGTTTGTTTTGAATCCACATCTCCGCAACCGCAATATCTACGCCCGCCATAAGTTAACAGTGGCGCATACAGCATATCTACTGGCCGAAATCGGCACAATTGCGTTACGGTACCATGGGTATAGGAGGGGTAAAAGCGACAAAATAAAGGACAGCTGTATAAACAATATGCATAGCACCGCTGTGGGTAAGTCAAAAGTGCGAGTGGTGCTCCGGAAGATTCGAACGGTCGTCCCTTTTCGCAGCGCTCAGCTTTGAACATTCGATGCGCCATTCTAATATTTCAGTTACAGTATTTATGTCACTCTTAAACATATTAGCATCTCTTAAACGCCTACAAACTCTTTCCAGCAAAGGTCTAGTCGCATTTGCCGTGACAACAACAAAAAAAATAAGCAATTACAATGCCTGTCGCCGTTGCACCAGCCGGACTATACCTAGTGCAGGAAGAAAGCCTCTACATTTTCCTCCTGTTAACTCGGTCCTGTGCTAGCTGCATCTTCTTGACTCTTGCGAATTTCATAACCTCATCCACCCACTCCATTTTCTGAAGCCCCCTGAAACGTTTACCTTACCTTGGAATGCAATTGTTTGCTCTTGGAGACTATCAGTTTCCCTGTCTTCCCGCTACATGTCCTGTACATGGTCATTTCATCTTAATTTCAACTAGAATTTCAGTAACATGAGCTTTTTCCATGACCCCCTCTGCACACTTCCTATCAGCTAAAGTTACGCCTACTATTTCTCGTTCCATAGCACTGTGTTCTCCTCAACTTAAGTAGAACCTTTTTCTTTAACCTCCATGTTTCAGCCCCACAAGCGAGTACCGGTAGGGTGGTAGTCATAATATCTGAGTATCTTCCAAATGAGCTCCACACCAATCCTTTTCTCTTGTTATTTCCCTTTCGCCGTCTGGCTTTGCGCTCACTACCTGTTCATAGTAGACATTTTCACCTACCACTTTCAGCTCTTTGCTACGCATATAAAACTGCTGTTCCTTTCCCAGGCGGTTCAACATTACCTTAGACTTCTGCATATTAGTTTTTAGGCCTGCCTTTCTGCTTCTTCTCTCTAGATCATTTATAAATATTTTCACCTGATCCCCTAAGTTACTCAACAAGGCAATGTCATCAGCGAATCGCCGATTACTGAGGTATTCTCCATGAACAGTGATGCATAACTGCTCCCGTTCTCTGCCTTCGAGTACTCTCTTTAAGCAAGCTCTAAATAGCATTGGAGAGATTGTATCCCCTTGCCCAACAACGTTTTTAGTGGAAATTGTATTACTTTCTTTATGCAGCATTATGGTTGCTCTGTTGTTATGTGAATTATCGCCGCTGCATTGAATGGGAAGCTCAAGATAAATGTATATTTGGAGGGTTCGCAGTAATCCAAGTATTTTGGGCACCGTTTTCTGCGGTAGCATTTTATTATTTCATGCTTTCCGTATGTCACCAGAAACCTGCAGCGTATTGCGGATTACGTTGATCATTTAAAGCGTAATTTATACGCGTATTGGCCGGCGATGTCTGGCAGGGTACCATCCGGGGTGCACGTATCCGGTCGTAAGACATAAACCTATATAAGTATTTTGTGCGTTTCCATGGCATGTGCAGCCCCGTTCGCAGTCTTCTACCATCAAGGCAAGGTTGCACTGCAAAGGGTAGAGACAGTGATACAGTTATGGGATGCAAGACGTTCGGCGACACAGGAAGCGGCTTGTTCTCCAGAATACGCATCTGTTCTATATACCTTATGATATGGTATTTAAGATATTGATGGGAACAATGTGGAGTTGTAATTTTAGCGCGAAAAACAGCAAAGTGTGAATGATCTGTCTCAAGTATATATACTACTGGGTCTGGATCAAAATTATCTCCTGGAGGTCATAATTAAGCAACACAAGGACAAGAAACGTTTTGAACTTCATCTACGAAAGGATCGTAAAGAGCAGTAGGCCGGATTGTAAAATATATCGGCTGCATTTTTTATAAGACGAGAAATATATCGGTTATATCAACGAATATCATGCATAATATTGAGTAGAGCCTGCAATAAAGAGCGCATTCATGGAACTCAGCGTGGTGATGGAATCACAGCGACTGGTGGGGCGTTCATTTTCCACTGGGAACTATAGCGCTTATGCAAAAATTCCGGTCCGTTTTCTATATCGTCGTACGTAATAGAAACGTCAACGATTTTCTCGGTGTGCTTAGAAATGAATCGCTAGATAGCAATAATTGTGGGCAGTAAAAGTAGGGCGTTCTTTACTTGGTCATTTTTTGATGGCACTTGCAGGTTGCGCACGTACATTCGATGGTATGCGTAACACGAAATCTCGAGTGCATAGCCTGGGGAAGGCCATGCAAAGGTTTCCACAGCTATACCACAGCCGCTGTCGCCGCAGTCCACAAATACTTCCCATGTAGCACAAAGTGGGCTATGAAGGGTCGGCCCCGGTTGGCCCGATGTAGGCAATGCAGGACAGCCCCGGTGGGATCAATGTGGGTGCTGCAAGAGGGGCCGACGTAGGCCCGAAGGGGGCTTTCGACAAAGCCCTAATGGGCCCCACTAGGGGCCGATGAAGGCAGACCTTGAGGGGCTGCCCACATTTTTCCGGCATTGTTAAAAGAACACATCCCGCCAACTCCCCGCGATGCGCCTACTTTGGACAGATTCGGGCAGCTGCTCTGGATGAGCACTTTTTTTTTTTATTTCGGTTAGCCCCTCAGATAATGGCATAGGACCAATGCGGGTTCTATAGCGCTAGCCACACTTGGGCTTGCCCACATTATTCTCATAGGGGTCCGACGCAGGAAATTGATGGAAAGCCCTAGTCTAAGTTTTCCCAATCAATATTTATGCATATAATTAAGTAAATATTTTATACATGTCTGCACTTTCTAAACAGCCACAATATTAAATTTTGTAATAATTCATAACATTCATCTAGCCGAAATGACTTCATGTTCAGGCTGTGGAGATGTGTGTTCTGAACAGTAATATTGTGCTGGGAGTTGCAGGCTGTCCAAAGCAACCACATAAGAGGCAACAGTTAGCAATCAGTTTGTTTTAGTATTTGTAGCGCAATTTGCATGAGCGCGAGAACTAAAGCCATGTAAATTTCTAATCGACTTAACATGGCAACAACTGTTATACAAATCCTCTATAATAGTAATTTAGGGCTACATCTAATGCAAATAAAGGTTGGAAACAATGATTACGCAAATGCGCGCACGCCTTCTAGCCCCATTACGGCCGATGTGGGACCTAAAGCGGTTTTGTGTGGGCAGCCCCAATTGGGGCTGGATGTTGGTTTCGGACCTAAAGCCAACTTGCTGTTGCACGTGCCTTCAGATACCCCACAATGGACCAATTTTGGTATCATGAGGGCCCTCCCGCCTTCCAGCCCCATTACGGCCCATGTGGGATATAAAGCAGTTTTATGTGGGCAGTCCCAATTGGGCTGGACGTTGTTTTTAAACCTAGAGCCCACCTGCTGTTGCACTGGCCTTCAAAGTTCCCACAAAGGACCGATTTTGGTACCATGCGGGCACGCCCGCCTTCCAGCCCCATTACAACCTATGTGGGACCTAAAGCGGTTTAGCTAAGGCTGCCTCATTTGGGCTTCACGAGGGCTTGCCCAAATTGAGCCCTTATTCATATTTCACCTGCCCTCAAGTAACCTACAAGGGGCCGATTGGGGCAGCATAGGGTATGTCCATTTTCTTTCCCCACTACGGCCGATGTTGGTCCCACGAAGATTTAATGGGGGCTGCCTCATTTCGGATCAATGAGGGCTTTCCCATAAAAAGCTCACATGTAGGTTGGATTGCCCTCAAATATCCGGCAAGGAACCCTTGTGATCTGGAGGCAGGAATGTGCTCTGCATTAGCCCAAGAAACGCTGCAATGGGACCCTTGCAGGGGGAGCAGGGGCAAGCCCAAATGGGGCTTGCCCACTTTTGCCCCATCGCGGACTGATGCAGGCTTTATGATGGTTGCCCAAGCCCCACTTGCCTACATCGGACCTACTGGGGCCCCACATTCTGTGCTACCTGGGACTTGCAGGTTACGCACGTACATTCAATTGTATGCGTAACACGAAATCTCGAGTGCATGGCCTGGGGAAGGCCATGCAAAGGTTTTCACAGCTATGCCACAGCCGCTGTCGCCGCAGTCCACAAATACTTTATTCAGCATGGCCCCGGATCAAAGCGCTGAGCGGCAACGTAATGCCATGCCATGTCGCTCGCTCCAGCGTTCATGTTAAGTTTGCGGCCAGGCGTACAAAAGCGGCTAAAAATGATTACCTTGAGTAGCTGATGACCGAAGCGGTGAATTCGCGACACGCGGCATGTTAGAGATGAGGGGAGGCATATACCATTCTTCAAAGTGGAGGTAGCAGGAAGAAGCCAGCGCGCTATAAAGTCCAGGTAAACATTATTTTATTTGTGATTATTTGGCAGAATGACTGGCCAATTTGTGCCTTCGCCTGAACCTCTGTATTTGTGTTTATTCGGGTGGTGCTGTCAGCAAACAGTATTTTATCGCAGTTTTTATCTAACGAATGATTTCTTGGGGATCAACTTCCTAAGTGCATGAACTTCCTGCCTACATAATAATGTAGGTGATGTTCAAGACAGGCATTACAGGAATTTTCCCAGAATGACGTAAGTTGCTGCGAAGAGGTGATATTTTGGTCCCGGAAAATAAACGGAAATGAGGAGAATTGTTGCAGCAGTGAGCTGCTATATAGGAAGCTTAACTGTTATTGTATTGTTCGTACTTTTTGCATAATAGCTAGGATCGGAAACGCGGCGTAATACGGACGCCTAGGATGGGCCAGATAAAAATGCAGATTGGTGTTGAGTGCAGCTTGCTGTTATTACTTTATTATAGCCTACAAGATAAAGAGAAACATTACCTACGAGTATTCTTGCCTGCAATGTGGACGGCTTTCACTAAGACTGCCGTCGCAGACAGTTGTCTAGCGGGAGGCTATTTTTAAAACAAAACTAAACTTTCTGCCACAAGGCACTATTTGTGCACACCAGAAGATCCAGTGCTGACTGGAGAGTTAAAGTTTGCAGTAAATAAAGAGCAGGGCTAATTTTGGCAGATTGCATGAGTGTGGAACGTCAGGCGCTGTGACAAAAAGCAAGGTATCTGTTTTGTCTGTAAAGGTTGTGCGCAATTATGGCACAAAATAATAGGTTTATTGCAGTCACACCGGTAGTCATATAAATTTCTTTTAGATTAAAAGAGGCGATGATGGGGTCTTTCAATGTATGGAAGTTTTATTCTTCACTATTTAAGATAAAGTTCAGTGATACTCTTCTCAAAGTCTTAATGCCTTGGGCACGGTACATATTAAAAAAAAAATGCCACACAAATAAGCATCGGTAAGCCGCCCCCATTGCAAGCGACCTCCATTTTGAAACTCTCGTTCTACGTGACACGAACCTAGACGGCGAAGCATGGTCTGCAATGCAAGCTTCCATCTGTGGTGTCCCACAACATGTTTCTTTCTCTTTCGTGGACAATCAAGGGAGCGGTCACTCATCATGCATCTATGTTTAGTGAATGTGATACCGGTGACGACAGCAGCACGACCTATGGTACCTGCTGTCGTATTGAGATGTGTTCAGGCCGACGATGTGGATGAAACCGATCAGCGGACTTTCGCTTTCGCCGGAACTGTTACGGCCAGATCGTAGGTCGGACAAAAGCTTCGGGCCCGGGCACTGAATCAACAGCCTGAATAGCGGACCACGTTTCTACCCTAACGATGATATCATGAATGAAACAAGGAGATACACTTTATATGATCGAACTTTACAACTGATCAGCAAGAGCTCCGCTAGTAATTTAATTTCAAATCATCACTTGATGCAATATTATGCCCTGAAACCCACTTCCTCGTCTAATACCCCTTCAATTGGGCCTTTGAGGTTGTAATAATTAATAAAATAAAGTTGAAGCCGGTCTTCAGGTCAATTCAGCGACGATTAGGTGCATGTAGTCCGCGGAGTTAGGGCCTGCGAATTCAGTTGGGACAGGGAGCGCACTCACCAACTTTAGTGGTCGCATGTGGACATCAAGTGTTGTTCGGACAATAGTGGTCCTAGATAGACGACAGCCTGCATCACAGAACGCGTGCACTTTAGCATGAAGTGCCGATGTTATCCTGTCCGGCGAGCAAAGCTCAAGGCAGTTTCGGCGTTGCTTCTGCGCGGGGTAAAAGCTTAGCTGTTTTTTTTGGCGCAAATGGCCACGGCGCATGGTTGCTAAATCAACAATTTGTCATAACGAAGAAAGCAAACGTAACAATTGTCGAGAAATGCTGTTCATATACGCGGAATCCATTAAACTACGATAGATTATCGCTGCTAAGCTAGGCAGTCAGTCTCATCATTTACGCCTCTTCCAGCGCTGTAGTTGTACGCGAAGAAATAGCGCTTTAAGTGCTATCAAAGAGAAGATTTTTGATAATGCTAGCTCAGCATTGCATTTTATGGCGGAAAAACTAGCAGAACAGAGAAATTTGTATACATGTTTTGTACACAAAATACGCTGGTGAGCAATCGTAATAGGCGCGAATCGGCGCATTCCTGCAGGAGCTTTGGGCTCGCGCACTAAACATTTATTAGTGTATGTTTACGATGAAAACTAATAAATTTATATCCGTCATGTACTGAAAGAACACCAGAAAAATCAAGTGTAGCCTCGCGAACTGGTCGCTGTCAAACGCGGGGCTTCGGGTTTGCCGAGGCAGAGAGGACGGTTGTTGTTGATTGGTGCGAGCAGAGAAGCAGTGGCATCAACTTGTGTTGTGTTGTGTCGGAGTCAAGGCATGCTTTCCTGCCCGGGCCATTGTAGCACTGGCCATTGTTTTGACACAAATAGCTGAAAATAATTATTGTATGTTTCATTAAGACGCGGATATATGCCCGCTAGCATCACCCCAAGTATCAGCTGAGGAAGCCGCTTCGTTTGCTATTTGTATTTGTTCCTGTAATGTCATAAGGCATGGTTTACCGTCACCGTAAACTTATTTGGGTTTTCTTTTCACTTTTTTAATGCTGATCGAGCGGTGGCCTATACTTCAGCTGTCAGCCGTGCAATGCCACCTAGTACCCACTGTGCGCACTTTGCGGAAGTAAAAACTTGTCGTGTCGCTTTTCGTATGTCGAAGCTTCTGGTTTTAAAAGAAGAGGACTCCTATAACATACAAACAATGTGCTTAAATAATTCAACATGACCCCCTACACTTCGTCCTCCTCAAAATTTTCTACAGAGAAAGGCCGCGAAAATCCCAGTTATCCAAGGACCTGTAATGCGCAAATTACGCTAAAGGCTTCTGACAGAAACAGAGCTACGGAAACAGGTTCTTTTAGTTGCAGGAAAAACTTCCTGAGAGCCGTCGTCCATGCCGTGTATGAAAACGCCTAGATTTATCAAGCATCGAAAAGCAGACGACATAGGGTTTATAATCCGCTGTGACAACAGCTCGCAGACCAGCAAGCTGCTTTCTAAATGATCGAAAACATTTATTTTGATATATCTACTGCACCGGATGAGCTCCAATTTTGAGGCATTCTAATTTCGCCAATGCAGAGTGAAATACCAAAATCAGTTTTTATTCAAATTTACGCTGTCACTACGCCATGAATTGTTTATTTCATTTTAACTATATTTCGAAAACCTTTTCTTCTCAGTGACAAAATGATATGTAATATTTTCTAAAATGTTGTTGAGGTTGTGCGCCAGAAAAATTTTGATAATTTATTTATTTGCTGTATATTTGAGACAAAGTACTCGCAACATGTGGTACTTAATAGTCGCCATTTTGTTTATGTGAGAACTTTAATAGCTTAATAAACGCTTGTTTCATTTTTTAAGGCTTGACGGAGCCGTAACTGAGCCGTTTCATCGATCTGCATTATAATACTGAAAAATTGTTTGATTTTGCTCAGCAGCCCAATTAGGGTGGTTGGTTTTTTTTTTCCAGAAGACCGCAGCAACATCCATGCAAGCCACTTTAATGTCTTTTAAGAACTACGCACCCCTCACATTTCAGTTCTAAAAAACACTTTTGCTTCAAATTAAATGACAGGTGTCATGGACCGATGACAATGCCTTGAAACTGAGGACTTAATATCTTTCTTTAAAATAAATTTTTTGCATATCCGGTTTACAAGCCAAAAGCATGCAACGAATATTTTTCAAGGTATCTGAATTTATGGTTATGGTCATTAGAGGGTATTTATTACTGTCATTTTTACCGTAAGGATTATTTCGCGTGCATCCATGAAAAAATCAACATTTTCTTTTTTTTTCTCAAAATTGTTGACTTTTTGCAGCAACCAACGCGAGCCTTCGAGGAAATTATTTTTCTGTATTTTTGTGTAACCATAGATTGGCTGTGATCTGTTCATTTTTGGCGTTATGCACTTTTTCTTATATAATTTTTTATTTATTCTAATTAAAAGATAATTTTTGTTTAAAGCCCAGTGCGTGAGCATCTGTATGTCGCTGGAATTTAGGTCATAACAAGCTTGCAAAAGGATCTAATCACATTCGTAAAATTTCAGGGGCATTATAAAGCAGTAACTGGCATGACTGCAACTGCACATAGTGTAGCCAAATGTTTTTGCAGAGGAGCTGCAAGACGAATGAGAAAGACGGATGAAGCTCCCTTCTTTTGGGAACAGCCTCTATGACTCCCTACCTGTAGCAAAGAATATCGTGACGGCTCACGGAGCATAGGGCCGTCTATTATGCAGCTGCCTGCTATTGGTTTTAGCATTTGTTTCATTCTTTTTTACTATGGTTAACATCATAAAGTCACTATTAATCACAGTTGTAATTCCTCTGTATATTTTATTCACTTCGATAGCATTGCTATTAGATTTGCGAGTTATGTTCTGACAAAGAAAAAGAAAAGTTTAAAGATATTTCAAATATAGTTTCTGTAGAATGAACCCATTTTGCAATGCGCCTATTCTATTACTGATACTTGGCTTTTCCGTATACGCCTCGCGCGTTGCTGTTTCAAGCGTAAACGTCGCGTCCTCTACCGAGAAAAGGCGCAAAAAGCGTATCTTCCCACTGGCATCCCGCCGCACCGTCAGTCCGTATCCGCCATGGCGCAGCCTGGTGCCGTCGCGAGTTCTGAGCAAAACAGTCACTTCCGTGTACTGTTGCGTGTATGGATGCCACAACAACTACGCCAATACTGCCGGGAAACAACCCAGAATAGAATTCTATCGATTTCTGTGGAAATATTACGAGCCAGAGAGGAGAGAACGCTAGGCCATAGCAGTGTGGCGTGCAAGGTAAACAATGGCAACGCTTACTTTGGAGGGGGCATTTATTCGCATTTCGGGTACAAATTGCAAAGTGGTCGCATTTTTTGTCTTCACCAGCCTGGATGGGGAGCTTTGACAATCTTTGCGAGGCTGAGCACGCATCTGTAGTGCCCATTTCGTTGGAAACCGCCGAAGCACCATCGCCAGTCACTCCGCTTACGTACCAAGCATATTTCCGTCATGCTACAGCAATGGCGTCGGCGTATAATCTGAATTAAAACTGGAGAGATTTGACAAGTGAGCTGTACAGAAGGGCTAGTAATATTGCGTTTATGTTTTCACGTGGTACTGAACAATTTTTTTTTTCATTACATTACGCTGCTACGTTTCGTTTTGATTGTGCGTGGCATTCGCAGCTTGTGATCCACTAATAACGTGCTTGACTTCAAAAATTTCTTAGATTTCAGCGACGAATCCAGTCACTTTCTGCGCCGACTAGTCAAGATGAAAGCAGTGAAATGCAAGATTCTCCCACGGGTTCTCTGCGCAGTTGTGTTGAAGAATCAACGTTACCTGTGGAATCCTTCTGTGCATCTGTGGTGAGCAAAGTTTATGTATATATATTCGTCCGCGTGGTCGTTGCACTAATGTGCGTAACACAGCATTCATTAGTTATCGCGCCGAGGAAAATAATATGCAGTATGAATGTAAGCAATAATACAAATATTTCAAATATTCCGATAAGGATATAAGAACAGCATGCACCAAAATATTAACCTAAAAAAATTTTGAAAATAAAAAAAATTGTGATGGTAAACATGGTAAACAGGAATGTTTGAGATTATGCAAAGACCTGTGATATGGCTTAAAAACGAGGACAGCCTTTAAAGCTGCCACAGTTATGTAGAGGGCAAATTGGTTCCATTGTAACTGCGTTTAGATGTCATGTGTTAGGGCTACACAAGAATGATGTATTTTACTGTATCAGAAGAGATCTTGTACTGCTCACCGGGGAATGCCTTCATTGGTGGCTACGAGTGAGAACTTAAATTGCCATGCATAATGCCACTAATGGTAGCCTTCTAAATGCATCTTTTCAGATTACTCACACTGATTAAGACTCTTTCAAAGGCCCCTGCATACTATTTCTATCTTTGGTGTCACAAGGCTCAGCTTCAACACAAGTCTCTCACAGTGACACATTAGATTGTGGTACACAGGCTGACACCTGGAAAGAGTCCACCGCCTTTGAACCAGACGAGAGAATATGCGCATTTCTTGGATATCACAGTCTTATCAAAAGGCAGGATGCCTTTAGCGAATTGTCAGGTGTGAGTGTGAATGTCTTTGCTTTGGTATTGCCGGTGCTGTCATCTATCGTCCTGAGAGAGGTTGACGTGCCAATTTCGCAGAAGCTGACAATACTCTTGATGAAAATGAAGCTAGGAGTCTCTTTCGCCTAGCATTGAGATGCTTTTCGGGCTCCTTCGTACCACCGTAAGCAAGATATGTTTTTTTTTTATTTTAAGCAACCTGGTAACTGCTATGGAGAGAGGGATACCATCCCCATCGCTTGACGCTGTTCAGGCAACAATGTGTGCTTGTTTTAGGCTGCACTACCCACGATGTCGATACATTATTGTTTGCACAGAGGTAAGGACAGAAGAGCCAGCCACTGTGAAACAGAGACATGCTCTTTTTTCTCAATATTAAGGTGGTTACACTTTAAAATTTGTGATTGGTATATTGCCAAATAGAACTGTTAATTTTGTGTCTCAAGCCTATGGAGACCGTGCTTCAGACACTTACATTACGATAGATTCAGGATTCCTGGGCTGGATAGAGCCTGGAGATGTCGTGCTAGCTGACAAAGGCTTCCCTCAAATACGGGCACCGACCTAGAGTCACAGTGGCATTAAGTTTCTACCTCCATTTTCATGAGAAAATGCACTGTTTTCCTTTGAAAATGCCAGGCCACATATAATATTGCTCAAGTGCGGGTTCATGTGGAAAGAGTTATCCAGAGACTCAAATTGCTTAACATTGCGAAGGCCGAGTGCCAATTGACCTCATTCCTCACAGGAGTGAAATAACGCGGATGTGCTGTATACTTGTGAGCCTTCAAACACCAATTATAAATGTGCAAGATGCTGTGGACGACCAATGAGGTTCAATTTTTTGTGCCCATATCTTGAACAATGCGAGTCGTAACAGTGTGCAGGTCCGATAGGAAGAAACGCTTTGTGAAAGGGGGTGCTACACATATGCTACACAGGCATCTAGGTTTGTTATAGGTAGCTTATGCAGTAGTGGCTTGATAACAAGGCAACGTTAATGCGAATAACTCAGTTAAAAATTGGTATTCACCAAACATTCTTTTTACGTTATGCCTTGTTACTTCCTTTCACCCCGGTATAATTGTCTTGTGATTACTGGCGATAAGAAACTGAGTCTATCATGCGCCAAGAGGTTAGAAACTTCATTAGTGGTTTCCATTGAATTTCATTTCACTGAAGGGGTTAGTCAGCAACGAGCGTGCCAGGTGTTCGTGACCAATGTTGAGACGGCAAAAGGTTATTTCAATAAAATGCTCTTGGTGCTTGCATGACTTCCATTCTCTAAGCTGGGCTTCACGAAATGGTCTGTTTCTCAATTGCTTGTCCTAGGCCTTTTGTTATTTATCTTTCAATTTATTTTGTATTGACACACACTGTCTTTACAGGGCATTCAGTAATTTCAGTAGTCCAGGATAGTGCGGCACATGCATCTGCTCTTTCGGTACCTTCTATCCTGATGTTGCTCGAGACCCAGCAAAAACTTACTTTATGTTCTTGAACTGGGAGTTTTTATATTTTGTGTACTATTCTTCCTACTAAGGGTGCAACCAAATTTCCTGTGTGCATTCAGTGAATCAGCTTAGTACACTGCTTTTATTCACCTTCTTTTGAATAAAACAAATGCTTTGTAACTTGTTTACGCTAGGACACAAAAATTGAGCTATGGTTTCACCTGTTTCCTGGCTGATGTGTTTGTGACCTGCAGTCCTTGACAAATGGTGTTGCTTTCTGTAGAATAGATGATGAGTTCCAGTTTGGTGTATATGTGCACATCATTAGGCAGGCATTTCTTTATGAACCAAAATGTCAAGCTATGTCATATCCATGTACATGTGTGTTCATGCCACCCAGAGCAATCCACAAGTTTTTCTTCAGTCTTCAGTCAACTTTATTGTACACCCTCACATGCAAAATATATATTTTACTTTTTTGTTAGACTGTTTTGCTGCTTATCTGTGTGAGCGAGTTAGTGTATGGAAAGTTAAGCTCAGAAATAAAACTGTCCATATTGATGAGGCACAGCTGTGTTAGGCAAAACTGCCTTTAAATACTGTTTTGTGGTAACCTGCATTGAAATGTGTTTATTGTAACGCCGAGTTGCGGCTGTTGTAATCCTGCTTTATGCTCTGTTGCATTGTGATGTGCTATAAGGGTGCGATGCTTTTCATTGAGCTTTGATCTGTGCTGTTGTATTGCTTGGTTACATATCGTCTACTTGAGCGTATTGTGTTTCGTCTTCACTCTGTGGAGATATCATGCAGGGGTATGCGCTGTAATGATGTAGATTTATTATTTACTTTGCTTTACTATGACAATACAGAACGCATGATTTTATTGCCCCATACCTGGCTCTTGAGAAGAAATTGTTATTCACATTGGCACTATTTACGGCACACACTACCGTTTGAAATTTCAGGGTGCATAGAAGTTTATGGTCCCTGTCTTGCGAGTCGCTTCAGCAAGTGCAAAAAGTTAAACCTTTCGAGCTTTGGGATAAACTCTGCCAAGAAAGCCTCGTCCCGTTCATCTAGTATGCTCACACCACGTTTATAAAAGTACACAAAAAGAAGGCACTCTTTTATTCCAAAAATATATAACATTTGTAATAGGGCGTTTATTGACGCTCAGATGGAGAGCTGTGAGGACAGGACCTTGCAACGGCGAGCCCAGCGTACTTCTTCTTCTTCTTCGTCGCACAACGCACAGGTGCATGTCGATGGCGATGACTATCACAGTACATTTTCCCCCCGGGTAAAAAAAGGAGCCATCCTGGCGACTTATGGCGCGGAAAGCACAGCGGGGTCATAGAATGGCTTCAATCGGTTCACGTGAACTGTTTCACGACCACGGCGACGCAAGTCCGCAGAGGGCGTGACGGGCTCAACTACGTAGTTGACTGCAGATGTTTGCTGGAGGACCCTATATGGCCCGTGGTAGCGAGCAAGAAACTTCTTTGAAAGGCCAGGGGTTGTGGAGGGCACCCAGAGCCACACCAGTGTGTCCGGGAGATATGACGAAGCTTCGCCGGTATCACGGAGGTATTTTTGTTGCCACTGATTTTCTGTTGTGAGAGAGCGGGCGAGCTGACGGCATTCTTCTGCGTACGTGACGGCATCGGATAGCGGGGAAGATTCGGAAACGTCAGGGCGGTAGGGAAAAAGTATGTCCATAGTACAGGGTGGCTCGCGCCCGTAAAGGAGAAAGAATGGAGAGAATCCAGTAGTGGCCTGTGTCGCGGTGTTATATGCGTAAGTAACAAACGGTAGAACTTGGTCCCAATTGGAATGGTCGGTGTTCACGTACATAGCCAGCATGTCACCGAGAGTGCGGTTAAAACGTTCTGTCAGTCCATTCGTCTGAGGGTGGTACGAGGTAGCGGTGCGGTGTATGATGCGGCATTCTTTCAGGAGAGCCTCAAGAGCGTCTGATAAGAAAACGCGTCCGCGGTCACTGAGCAGTTCGCGAGGGGCACCATGGCGAAGAACCAGGTTTTTCAGAATAAAGGCAGCCACGTCGCGTGCGGAAGCAGAGGGCAATGATGATGTCTCAGTGTAGCGGGTTAGATGATCCACTGCCACGATAATCCAGCGGTTGCCAGCTGAAGTTGTAGGAAGGGGACCGTATAGATCTATGCCGACACGATCAAACGGACGGGCAGGACAGGGCAACGGCTGCAACGAAGCAGAGGACTTGAGAGGAGTTTTTCGGCGTTGGCAAGACTGGCAGGAGCGGACAAAATGGCGGACAAAGCGGTACATTCCACGCCAGAAGAAGCGTAGACGCAAGCGCGTGTAGGTTTTCAACACTCCGCCGTGGGCGCACTGGGGATCAGTATGGAAAGCAGCACAAATTTCGGCGCGGAGATGACGGGGGATGACTAAAAGCCACTTCCTTCCGTCGTGAAGATAATTGCGGCGATAGAGCAGCCCGTCACGAATTGAAAAATGGTGAGCTTGGCGGGCAAGCGCCCGAGACAGACGACCTGGAGAGTGACTTGAAAGAAAGTCCAGAAGTGTAGATATCCACGGGTCGCGCCGCTGTTCCGTGGCCATGTCAATAGTGGCAAGCGAAGACAAATCGTAGGCGCAAACCTCATCAGACAACGAAGAGGGAGGCAGCGGTGAGCGCGAAAGAGCGTCCGCGTCAGTATGCTTGAGGCCTGAGCGATATATGACACGAATGTCATACTCTTGGAGGCGAAGAGCCCAGCGAGCAAGGCGGCCGGACGGGTCCTTGAGGGACGCCAGCCAGCACAGAGCGTGATGATCAGTGACCACATAAAATGGTCGGCCATAGACATACGGACGGAATTTGCCGATGGCCCAAATAATGGCCAAGCATTCTCTTTCCGTAACAGAATAATTGGACTCTGCCTTGGTCAAGGTGCGGCTTGCGTACGCCACCACATAGTCTCGGATACCAGGTTTGCGTTGGGTGAGAACGGCGCCTATCCCAATACCGCTAGCGTCAGTGTGAATCTCAGTTGGCGCATTCGGGTCGAAGTGGCGGAGGATGGGAGGCGAAACTAAAAGACGGCGTAAAGTGTTGAAGGCGTCATCACAAGCAGGTGTCCATGCGCAGAGGTCGGAGCTGCCGGAGAGGAGCTGGATGAGAGGAGCAATAATAGAGGCGAAATTTAAGATGAAGCGGCGAAAGTAGGAGCATAGGCCAATGAAACTTCGTAGCTGCTTCAGTGATTTTGGGCGTGGGAATTCGGCAACTGCACGAAGTTTGGTGGGATCGGGAAGAATGCCATCCTTAGATACGACATGACCTAGAATTGTTAGTCGGCGAGCAGCAAAGCGGCACTTCTTCAGATTCAGTTGGAGGCCGGCGGTAGCGAGACAAGTGAGAACGTCCTTCAGTCTGAGCAGGTGGGATTGAAAATCGGTAGAAAAGACTACGATATCATCGAGATAGCAAAGACAGGTTCGCCACTTGAATCCACGAAGCACAGTGTCCATGAGGCGTTCAAATGTGGCCGGGGCGTTGCAAAGCCCAAAGGGCATGACGTTGAATTCATATAATCCATCTGGTGTGATGAAGGCAGTTTTAGAGCGGTCAGCGTCAGCCATTGGCACCTGCCAGTAGCCAGATCGTAAATCCAACGAGGAGAAAAACTCGGCGCCCTGCAAGCAGTCTAGTGCGTCATCGATGCGTGGCAGAGGATAGACGTCCTTGCGGGTGATCTTGTTGAGCCGGCGGTAGTCGACACAAAACCGGAAGGAGCCATCTTTCTTAGGTACCAACACAACTGGAGACGCCCAGGGACTGTGGGATGGCCGAATGACACCCCGACGGAGCATGTCGTCCACATGATCAGCAATTACTTGGCGCTCCGAAGCCGACACGCGATAGGGGCGCTGGCGCAAAGGTGCAGTTTTACCGGTGTCGATGGTGTGCTCTACGACAGACGTGCGGCCCAAGTCAGTTTGAGGAAAGTCGAATGAAGAAGCGAAGTTCTGCAAGAGGGCGACAAGTTGATCACGTTGCGCAAGTGGAAGATCAGCATCAATAGCATGTTGGAAAACGTCGGAGGGCGTCGAAGCGGTCGCAACATCGCAAGAGCACAGACTAACGTCGAAGGAGGGGGTTAAGTCAGCAAGAGTGGTGATATGACTGGGATCAAGCTCTTCAAGACGTCCAATGCATTCGCCACGGAGCAGGACTGCTGGGCAAGAAAATGGGTTCGAGGCGTAAAGTGCACTCTTGCCGTCTTGAATTTCGAGAACAGCGAACGGAAAAAGGAGGCAGGGATGACGGGAGGTGGCTTCGGAAGGTGTAAAAATCGCAGTAAAAGGAGTTACCCACTCACAAGACAGGGGTACGAGGGCAGCAGAGAACGGAGGAATGTCGGTGTCATGGGCGACGAGAAGTTTTGCAGTGCGGGGAGGGGTATCACAGAAGGGGGCATCACAGAGGGGGGCGAAGGCAATTTGTGCACGAGCACAGTCAATAACGGCTTGATGAGTCGATAGAAAATCGTATCCGAGGATGATATCATGCGAGCAGTTCGGCAGAACAATAAACTCGATGGGGTACAAGATGTCTTGAATGAGCACACGGGCTGTGCAAGATGCGGAGGGGTGAATGTGCTGTGATGAGGCGGTGCGGAGCGAAAAGTCGGAAATCGGAGTGGTCACTTTGCGAATTCGACGGCAGAGCGCTTCACTGATGACGGAGACGGCTGCACCGGTATCGACGAGAGCGAGAACTGTGGCGCCTTCTACAGAAACTTTGATAACATTAGCGGGACGGCATGGAGGACTTGAGGAATTCGAAACAAGCGCAGTTCTTGCCCCCGGAACTGCGACTGTTAGTTTCCCTCAACGGTGCTGGTAGAACGTCGCAGCATTGGAGAAAGCGATCGGCGCCGAGGAGAATGTGATCGACGAGTGGTATAGGTTTGGCGATCTTGTGGGACAAATTGAGAACCGGGCGGAATCATTTGCGAGCGTGAGTCGGTATCGTACGGGTAAAATCGAATGTCAGGCTGTGAAGTTTGAGGCGCTGGCGACAAAGGCGCGCAACATGGCCCGGCCGACCGCAGGCATAGCAAATCGGAAGGTTGTCCGTAGTACGCCAAGGTTTCATAGGATGTGGGCGGAACCTTGAGGGTGGGGCTTGAAACGAAGGCTCAGCATGCGGCGGTGAACGGTAGGCAGGGACCTGCACATAGGAGCCAGACGTGGGCGAAGGTGGTGGCCTAGCCGTTACTTGGGCATACGTGAGAGGTGCCGTCACAGGCGGCACCACGGGGTTGGACGGCAAGGCATCAGCGACGTGTTCTTGCACGACACGGCGTATAGCAGGGGCCAAAGATGGAGCCAGTTCAGGAACGAGGCGGCCCGAGTCTTGAAAATGGGGAAGGAGTGAGATTTGACGTGCGACCTCTTCACGAATAAAATCTTTGATCTTTTGATTCAGCGGGCTCCCTTCAGAAGTTGGCGAACCACCCAGGGCTAATGCGGATACGCCTTCGTCGCACACACTGGAGCGGCGCCTAGAAGCGCGCCGCTTGCGGAGCTCGTCGTAGCTCTGGCAAAGCTTCACGAGTTCACTAACGCTGGTGGGATCTTTCGCTACCAGCATCTGGAAGGCGTCCTCAGAAATGCCCTCGAGGATGTAGCGGATTTTGTTTGCTTCCGGCATGGCCGGGTCGACTCGTTTGCAGAGATCAACGACGTCTTCTATGTAGCTGGTAAAGGTCTCATCAGCGCGCTGAACACGATCGTGTAAACGTTGTTCGGCACGAAGCTTACGCACTGCCGGGCGGCCGAACACTTCCGCGAAATTCTTTTTAAATGTCGACCAAGATGACAGGTCAGCCTCATGGTTGCGAAACCAGAGGTTCGCCACGTCCGTCAGATAGAATATGACGTTACTGAGCTTGTATGAGTCATCCCACTTGTTGTAGGTGCTTACTCTTTCATAGGATGACAGCCAGTCGTCGACATCTTGATCGGCCGTGCCGCTGAACAGGCAAGGGTCACGCTGGCGCACGACGCCAGCACACATGATCGTGGGTGGAACGGCCGGCAGCGTCGAAGTGTCTTGCATGGCGGTCGTAGAGGGTAGTGTACGGCTTCGCAGTTCCAGTTTGGGTGGGATCGTACCCCGCACCTCCACCAATTGTAATAGGGCGTTTATTGACGCTCAGATGGAGAGCTGTGAGGACAGGACCTTGCAACGGCGAGCCCAGCGTACTTCTTCTTCTTCTTCTTCGTCGCACAACGCACAGGTGCATGTCGATGGCGATGACTATCACAGTACACATTATTATTACTTGAGTGTAGTACTGGTGTGCTTTCTTACTGCTAGCTTGCCATTAACATAATGTACATATGCTATATGGCTAACCTCATTTTCATAATCAAGACGGACATAATCTCTCAAAGAAAATGGGCATTTGATTTCAGTGATTTGAATGGCATTATTGGATGCAATAATACCATCCGGGCTGCAGCACAACCATGGCCTTTCAGGGTGGATGATAAGGCCCACCTGCCAGAAAAAAAGATGTCATTACATCAAAGGCGCAATTGTGGATGCGACTGGTAATAGATCTTGCACAATGTCCGAAGCACCTCATGGATGGTAGTTTGTAGTAATACTAATAGCTCTGCACAATGCCAGGGGTTCCATCTGTTTGCCTGTGGGGAATAAAAATTGACTGAAGTCCTTATATTAAAGTGCATACCGATACTGTAACAGAGAATCAATGCCATGACACTATTTCTGGCTGAAATTTGGACTGCTTCTTTTGAATGTGAATGCAAAAGTGAATGACTACTTTTCAAATTAACTCAGAAATCCAGGGAGCACGCATTTCATGCAGTCACATCTTTCTTCTTCTCCACTAATAAAGCTACATTAGCACAAATAGTATGCCATGTGAGGTGCTAAAATATCTTACACGCTGTGTCTTATCATATGAGGTAGGAGCAGTTAAGAATATTCTCCTCAAGGTTGTCTGCCAGGGCTTCAAACTCGCTCTGCCTTGTCTTTATTCTGCGAGCTTCGGGGCTGGTAACTCGGAGCTCTCGTTCAAGATGCCACCTGTTATAAAACATGCATTATATTAGTACAGGCCTGTACATGCAAGCAGATGTCGCACATTAAATGTAAAGTAATAACAAACGTCTGTGCAGCTGCTTGGTCTTGGATTATCAGGGCCATTTTGATGATTTCTTTGAGATTTTTCTGCACAAACATCTGATAAACGGCTTTTTCGTTTGTGGACATCGCCCTCAGCATGTTTCACCTTTCCAGTTTTTAGGGGTGATATGGAGAGCACCCTAAACGCGGTGAATCGCTGTCGCTTATTATTTAGGATCGCATTTATCGGCTGAGCGTTTGACTCTGCTTCTGCTATTTCTTTAACCGCAATGGAGGGTGGTGTTCTTTGACCTTGTAAATCACGGATTTCATGATCAAGGACATGCATGAATGGCGAAATGAGGAACGCGAATTGCGCGTGAACGACGATCGGGTCGAGTGGTTGCAGTACCGGTACTGGCAGTGGGCGTCCCAGGTAAACATTTTTGAAAACGCGCTAAATTATTGGCCTGGCAAGGATCGTGAACATCAATATTGCAATTACCTGAAAATGGATCCTTAATCAACTTCGCGTCGAGATTTGGGGGAAATGATTGCCTATTCCACGCAGATGGCAGGACCGTGCACGACGTATGGTGGTGGCTGTTAATATAAACAGCCAACGCAGCAGCGTGCTTGCACCAGCCTTGACGCCCCACCTTGCAGGTGCAGCTGGGTGGCATTCACGTTCTTTCGATCCCCTCCCGAAACCTAAGGAACCACAATAAGAAATCATGCACGTCCGCTCTTGTTAGCTAAAACAAGGTGCTTACCTCTAGCCGCACGTCGTAGTCGACGCTCTTCATCTCGGCCACGCATTTTCCGATTACGTCCGACGGAGCCACGGCGCTGGAAATTTCTTCGCAAACGCCGTAAACGTGCTGAGAAGCATGCAAATCTGTGCCAAGTTGCACACTGGTACTTTTTAAAAACTCATCCACGTTTTCAATTCGCCTGAAGCCGCAAAACAGAACGTGACTAACGCTCCGCACTGCCATTCTCGAAATGCGCGCTGCAGGCGGAACAGACGGAGGGCGACCGGCTGTGCGGTAGGTGGCGTTCGATTTTCGGGAGCTCCCTCATACCATCGCACGAGGCGAATAGGCCTTAGCCAGCAGTACACTACCTGGCCAATTTTAGTTTTCAGGCAAATGTGAATAAAAATATTGCTGTTCGCAAACACAGAACTAAACACAAAAACATTGTTTCATGTGTGAAGCTGTGTTGACGCCGATTCAGCGAAACATTTCATATATATGTTCAAGTTTTTAAAAAATGAAGGCTTTAATATGAGCTGCTTTTCAGTTGATGTCATAGTTCAGGTAATTCAACGTACCTGCCCTATGGGCACGCTCAGGGATGATAGCACCATGTGCTGCGATTGCCACCCTCAAACATATTCACTTGCTGGGAAGACCTTTTCCTTTCTAAAATATGACACTAAATTTACCGTTGCTCTATGTTACATTGATCTGTCGCTTCAACTAATGTTATTATATATATATATGTTGTTCGCATCTATCATATTCCCGTAGATTAACACTTTCCGCTAACTAGCGAGATACGAACATGAAACACAGGTGATGCTCAGTTTCGAGCAGCCACCTAACTAAATAGTTCTTTTCCCGCCAATTCGCAAAATTGATAAAGGTTACTAAAGGAAAGAATTATCGCTCCAAAGGGAATGTTTTTGCGCCTGTGTGGACCTAAGGTCTTGACTTGCAAAACAATGTCGCAAATTAGCATTAAACATATCAACACTGTAATAATAATGAAAGATGCAAAACAGTATACGACCTCTCTGAGTGACAGAAATCACGGGACCACTGGCAGAGGAAGGTGCACCTAGCGCTCTAAACAATACCTTTTGAAACAAGAAAAGTAAGATCGAATTGAAGAATGTAAATTTGACCACTTAGTGGCAAACCTTGATTCTTGAAGTAGGCTGCGCTGATTATAGAACAGAGCTTTTAGCTTGATCCAAATCTGTGCGTTGTTTATCACAGCGATCACCTTTTGCCACAGTTAAGTACCAAGCTAAAGACTGGCTTAACCCCAGGAGGGACTGTTATACACACAATCGTATCGGCAATAGACACACGAAGAATCTCAACGGATCCTGTGCAACACCATATAAAGGGCCACTGTCCAGGGTATGACTTTGTAATCAAAGAACCCCAATGCTTCGATCAGGTACTGGAGATAGACTGTGCAAACTGCTACTGTTATACGCATGCCGCACAGCAGCAAAAATACAAATCAAAGCTCTTTCATCCTCCGTTTCGGGAAATTAGCTTCCCTGTTCTTTATAGCCGCTAGGCTGACATCGGAGTAGCGACGATATCCATTGGTCCGTCTCGTTGTCTTACGGGTGAAGGATGGGCGTATACCACTAATTGTGTCCACCTATTGCTGCGCGCTTTTTCTTTGCCGCAGACGGACTGAATGCAGTGGCGCGCGCTCCCTCACCCGTTTTTTGTTTTCGCGCACGCATAGTACCACGCGCCACCAAACGCGGAAGAGGAAGGAGAATTTCGTTTGCGGAGGCTAGACGACCGCGCAGGAGAGTGAAAAGCCTTTGCGAGGGAATGGGAGGAGAGAACACGACAGATTCGGGAGGTTGCGGTGGCTGTAACTGCGTTATTAGTTAGTCTTTTCAAAAACATTTTTTCGCCCTTGCGTCCTTGGGGCGAAGCCTCACAGTCACGAGGGAAGAAAATATTTCTAATCGCAGGGTCGACAGTGGCCCTTTACGGCAATCAGACATTGCATGTTTGCATTGTACGCCAGCACGAACTTATGCGTAGCGGCGATTGCCGCCATGGACACTTACTCGGCCGATGCACTGAAGTTTGTCTATTAATGAAAATAGATTGGTGCTGGATCTGAAAAAAATAGCCGTGGTTTAGTTCTGGTTAAACCTGAATGGAAGCTGAATGTTGTTTTTCTTCCTGGACCATTCGTACCATTCGACATGCGTTATTTTATTTTGAGCAAGAATTTCCTTTCAGAGTAATAGAGCAGCATCGCAACAATTTTTTTGTTATGGCGCACGTTAGTTGAGTGCAGTGTATAATGCTTCCTTTATGCAGAAACCCACAATTGCACCGTCAGATGAAATAACCTTCCGATAACATTTTAGTCGTTTCAATAACATCTAGTAAAAACCGTTGGCCGCCGTTCACTTCTGAATAAAAAATGAATACTCACTGCGCACCGGTGAAGGACATTAACGAAAGCTGGAAGAAAATAAAAGACGTCTTCATATTTTGCTACTAATTTGCTTGGATTAAGTTACTAGTCAGTCTCGCTCTAACACACCAACCAAGATAGCTTATTGTTAAGCAATTGTAAAGGCGAATAGAAAATTAGAGTTTCAAGCTTTTGTGAGTGCAACTAATTACTACTTCGACAGTCACATACAAGCTTAAACTACATTACCAGCAAAAGAGAATGAGTTAAGTGCTGTTTCCGGTTACCACGCAGTACTACACATGATAGAAATACTGCACTACTCATTCCCCACATTCCTTAAATAAATTCGCATCTGCCGCACTCGGCTAAACACACGTCTTCGCTATATGCCCCGCTTAACTTGGCTTGTGGGGGAGGGTGATCAGAAGCACAATGAGTGTTAGCTGCTTATTGGGGGTAATTTGAGGTGCTCCCATTGGAAATTCAGTAGTACCGCTTGGAAGCAGTGTTCTACTTCCATGATTTCAGTTCAAGAATATTGCAGAAGAAATTGCGACTATGAAAAGCAGAAAAAATTGTTCGCGAAGTGAGAGAATATAACTGAAATATTATTGTATTTGCATACATAATTTAACAGCTTAAAAAGAAATATTGATGACAATAGATGCAATCCGGAGGCCCACAATTGGGCGCATTTGATAGCTACCGGATGTCTTGCTAATGCAGCCATTATGTAAAACATTGAATAATAAGGAGCGAATGAAAATAAACAAAATAAAAATATTACATATCTTGAAAGGTCAAAATGGGATTACCGCATCCCAAACGCCGTTATGATTCACCGATTCACGTCCCTTCAGATTTTAGTGGAACTCATTTTCAACGCGCAAAGCGTCCACTTAAAACACCCACAATGCCAGCGACGCGACGAGTTGGGATTAGAGCACATTTTGCGATATGAGCATGTAACGAATCATGATTTTAGACTATTAGCTTTTCTTTAAAGCAGCATTTTCAAGTAACTCGACAGACTAATGGGCTTCTTTAAACGATACGCTATATGCATTTATTTGATGACACTAAAAGACTGCTGTCCCCGCAAGCAGCATGGTTAAAATGCACTCAACGTGCACAGATGTCATTAGGGTAAAATGGATACCTGCCCTGATAAAAAACAATGAATGCCGTTTCCTTTGGAGTGTCTTGAATACAGTTGACCAATCCTCTCTTTATACTGCAGAGAAAAAAAAATCCACTTTTGCTAGCAAGTCAGTCTTGATGCGTTCCCAAAGAGTATTCGTGATTATAATCGAGGACTAAATGCGAGAGACGCAAATTCCGCATGCTAGCTCTCTGTGTTTGATAGTGAAAGGCGTTTTCGCAGTAATCATATAAGGAAATTTCATTTTCTAGTGACAACTTCTTTACCTCTGAAATGACTAAGGTTATGTTATGTGCACGCTGAATGCCCCCGCAAAGTAGTCCTTTGACGTGAAGCAGAAATTAGTTGTATTTTAACACTTTGGCTATATCTTGTGTAGGTGGCGGATCACGTCATTCATGCTTTGAGGCTAGGCATAACGCATCATAAGTTAAAAATGTGCGAGATTTCATTGTGAAGAATATGAAAGAGGACCTCAAAGTAAAAGTTTCCGATGGATTCATCCTGATATGCGGTATTTTTAGCGACACAGGATGAATGAATGGCCTGAACCACTTTTGACCCAAAACAAAGTTTGGGGCCAAAGTTTCAGAATGTGTGTCTTTCTACTGCAGCTACAAATACTAAGTGCAGAGGCAAAATAAGGGCGTCACATAACCTCCTCTGACATAAAATAGACGGAGCTTTTGAAGAAATGAAAAGTGTGTAAATTCAACATTACGTGGACACATGATACGTGTACGGTCTCTTTACTTGAAAAAACGTGTGTTTCTTGCATGCCTGTGAGGTAACATTGTCAAGGAGCGTTCTAAAAGCTTCGAAGACACGGGGATAACTTTGAGCAATTGTAAATGTGTAATTTTAAAGAATGCAGAAAAACAATATGTATCTCGTGCACTCTTATCTGGCCGGGCCAGAGAAGAGCAAGAAAAATAACAGGGTTATTTCAACCATTTTATAAATTAGTCATAATATTAGTGTAACAATGCTCAAGTAAAATAGATGATAGCGCACAGTTCCTTAGCGATCATAAAAGGGCACCCAATGTAATACTATTTGTTTTTCGACATCCTTCATTTAAATGCGGAGAAACTTCAATGAGAATGTCTTGAAGGAAAAACAAATTGGCAGAGGCTTAGCTTGTTCAAGCCCGGTAGATTGCGAAAGCAATACCCATGGCTACGCCCAGGTTCAGCTAATGTTCGGCTGGTGGTGGTGCTTATGGATACGCTTGTTATGGTAAGACTGTGGTGGTTATACAATGATTCACTCTGGATACGATATGGCGTCACTTTATGTTTCAGTTTTATTTAAGTCAATAAAGGCGCTTTGGTGGTGTGTAAAGAAGTGTGTCTTTGTTTGCACTTATCTTATTGCGTAGCGATCCGCGTTTCTGTACGTGACCATCTGTTCCTCCGTCTCTGTAGCTCGCAGCTGTCTCTTACGCTCAGTGCGACGACCTTCCCTAGCGGTAGGTGGCATCGCCGAAGCACATGTTAAACCACCGGCGGAGGCACCGCCACTACTCACAGACGGCGCGAGATGGTCGCTCAGCTATTCGGCGTGACGTCACAACGCCTGTCGCGCTCCTGGCAGAAAGCGCGGGAGTTATTCCGCCGGTGGTGGCATCGCCTCTACTCGCAGACGGTGCGAGATGGTCGCCCAGCTCTTCGGCGTGACGTCACACAGAGGTCACGCGAAAGGTCAATGGCGGCACCGCCACGGTGCGGCAAAGGCTTGAAAGTACAAGTAGTATTGCTTTCGCAATAAAACATTGCACCAGTACTGATACCTGGAATGCACACAAGTCGCTTTATCAAGAGTGCACCTGTAGCAACGAGGGAAAAAGGACTATATGCTAATGCAATAGGTTTCAACTACATATGCAAAATCTTAGAGAAAAAATCTGCATAAATTTTCGTGAAATCTGTGCAGAAGATATCAACCTGGCATAAAGAATTTGAAAATGACATCCAATGTCTTCGGTATTCAGAGTTGAGTTTTGCATACACTGACAGCTGGGAAGCGGGGCTGGAAAAAAAACGAGTCAAAATTCGGTTACATGGATGTATGTGAAGAATTTTCGGGATGAGAACAGGTGTTGGCATTAAATATCAGCCCTGGTCTGCTATATCACAGCTGCCAGGGATAACACCTGAAAAAGTAGACAGGCTGAAAAGAAATATTTCTGCTAACTTCCGCAGAAAATACTCCATGTGTGGTTTTGCTTTAGAGCCAGATTTATTCATACAGTAAATTAGGGCTGTCAAAAATCATGGAAGCATTTCATTGCGAACATCACAGTAGACAAGATGATTGATTTGCATGAAATGGCCTTTACGTCTGGCTTCTAAGTATCAGATTTCTCGCCACGGAACTCGAACGCATGGGGTGTCAGCTAGTTTCAAGACATCCTGTTAGGTAATATTAATTACCAACATCCGAGGAAACAAAATTAGTTGGTAAGAAACTATGAAAATCAGTTCAGTCCATGAAAAAAAGTTGAAAAGTAGCTATTCAGTACAAGAGCCTGCCCGTTTCTTTTCAATACCTCTTTATTTCTGGTAGTTATTTCAGACGAGGGAAATGCCTTGAATAATGAAGAAATTATATTGCGAGATATGTGATATCCGCTTTTTCCTACAGCAAATTAGGGCTCACCAATCATAATGGAAGTATTGTCTTTGATAACATCACATTATACGAGTTAATTCTGTCGTTTAGATGAAATAAGCTTTAAGTTTATGAAATATAGAATTCTTGTCGATGGCAAATGCACCTACGTTTGTGACAAATTTATTACATTAGAGAACAGCAGATTGGCGTCATGTCCATACATTGGCGTTCCAAGAATATTTAGGTTGAAAGATGACATATTCTTCTAGATGAGCAAACAAGTGATACAAGTGAAAGGGGTTTTTTACTGTGCTTTAACAGGGATAATAGCCCTGTCGAAGTTTCACGGCGAACCACACAAGAACACAGTCAGTCTCAGTCTCCACAAGCGAGCACGAGCAGCGCAGCGGCACTTCGTCGTCCTTATCCTCGTCTTCGTGATAATCTCGCCTACTTAATCCTCGTCTTCGTATATCCTCGTGTAGTTCACTACAATTTCCCCCGGAGCGAAGAGGAGCCATCCTGGCTACCTATGGTGAGGGCAAGAGGAGTGGATCGTAGTAGGTTTTGAGGCGGCTCACGTGGACAGTTTCGCGTTTCGCGGCCGCGATGGCGCATGTCCGAAGAGGTAGTGAGTGGCTGCACGATGTAATTCACAGGGGATGTTTGACGGACAATGCGGTAGGGGCCGTGATAATCGCTTCGAAATTTTGATGACAATCCCGGTGGGGTGCCGGGAACCAAAAGCCAAACAAGGGATCCTGCAGGAAAAACGTGTGGCGTCTGATCTTTGTCGCGATGATGCTTTTGGCGGCCTTGAGATTCCGATGTAAAACACCGGGCCAACTGGCGACATTCCTCCGCATGTTTGGCAACGTCTGAAAGGAGAGTACACTCGGAGGAGTCGGGACGATATGGTAAAATAGTGTCCATCGTGGACGACGCCTCACGCCCATAAAGGAGGAAGAAAGGGCTAAATCCAGTAGTTGACTGCGTGGCGGTGTTATAAGCGTATGTCACGAAAGGAAGGACAGCGTCCCAGTTAGTCTGATCGGCGGCAACGTACATCGTCAGCATATTTTCGAGAGTGCGATTGAAGCGCTCAGTCAACCCGTTTGTTTGAGGGTGGTAGGCTGTTGTGGTCCGATGTATGATGCGACATTCGGCCAGTAGAGATTCAACGACGTTGGAAAGGAAGACGCGTCCTCGGTCACTCAGCAGCTCTCGCGGCGCGCCGTGGCGAAGAACAAAATGATGTAGTAAGAACAGGGCAACTTCACGGGCAGTAGCGGCGGTTAAAGCGGCGGTCTCGGCATACCGGGTGAGGTGGTCGATGCCGACGATAATCCACCGGTTCCCAGAAATCGTGCAGGGAAGTGGCCCGTAAAGGTCAACGCCAATGCGGTCAAAAGGGCGGGCCGGGCATGGAAGTGGTTGTAAGGGGCCAGAAGCACGAGGTGTGGATGACTTCCGGCGCTGACAGGCGATGCAGGAGCGGACGTATTTGCGAATATACCCGTACATGCCGCGCCAATAGTAGCGTCGAGAGATCCTTTGAAACGTCTTCACTACACCAGGATGGGCACCCTGAGGGCGGCATGGAAAGAGGTGCAAATTTCATGTCGTAAATGGCGGGGAATGGCGAGAAGCCACCGTCGACCATCAGTCATATAAATGCGGCGGTAGAGAAGACCGTCTCGTAGGGCAAAGTGTGGTGCTTGACGGCGCAAAGCCCTAGAAGGCGCAGCAGCGTTAGGAGAAGTGGACACGATCTCGATAAGAGATGCGAGCCACGGGTCTTTTCGCTGCTCCGCAGGCATGTTAGCGATGGTTAGAGAGGAGAGGACGGGATCAGCCGCCGTAGAGCAAGCAGGTTCGTTGGAGACGGGAGAACGAGATAGTGCGTCGGCGTCCATGTGTTTACGGCCAGAGCGATATATAACGCGGATGTCAAATTCCTGTAGACGGAGAGCCCATCGTGCGAGGCGGCCGGACGGGTCTTTAAGAGAGGACAGCCAACATAACTCGTGGGGGTCCGTGACGACGTAAAACTGGCGACCGTAAAGGTAGGGTCGGAATTTTGTTAATGCCTACACAATTGCCAAACACTCCTTTTCCGTAACGGAGTAGTTGCGTTCAGCTTTAGAGATGATACGACTCGCGTACGCGACGACGTATTCGTGAAAACCGTTTTTCCGTTGTGCCAAGACAGCTCCGAGGCCAACGCCACTCGCATCAGTATGGACCTCGGTGGGTGCTGTCGGGTCGTAGTGGCGAAGGATTGGTGGCGAAGTCAAAAGACGGCGCAATGCGTTGAACGCTTCGTCGCACTCGACCGACCACGCAGTTAAGTCACTGTTTCCTCCGAGTAGTTTCGTCAGGGGTGCAATTATCGAAGCAAAATTCTGCACGAAGCGCCGAAAATAGGAGCATAGACCTATGAAGCTTCGAAGAGCTTGAGCTTGAGGATATACGAAGACGAGGATTAAGTAGGCGAGAATATCCTCGTGTAGTTCACTACCAACCTAGAGTTTTTTGCTTGGATGTAATGTAATTTCAGTTAATAAACAAGTTCGTAGTCAAATTTGGATTTTACATAGAACAAGCACTCATAGGGGACCTAAACACGGTCTCTATGTTTATTGCACTGGCATGGGATCGAAAAATAAATAGCATTGCACTGTGGCTACTGAATATCGACCTTTCTTTTAAAAAGACTGGCTTGGCTGTGAAGCCAGAATACAGACGGACACTTCGCACCGTGAGCTAGCTTTACACATATTTCGGAACCAAAGCATGAACTAAACTAAAAGGTTTCGAGAATGGCCTATCAAATGCAACAATGTGCTGCCAATGAATAAAGAAAATATCGTCCGTAATTACTTATAAATTGTTGAGGGGAAAGCAAAACAATGAGCTGTTCTCCACAAAAGTTGTTATAGTCATGAACCTGCCAAGTTGTAGTTAGGACGACTAGATAGAAACAAGCAATGTCTGTGAAAACAATCCGAATCTGATAAACTAACCCCTGTAAATTTGTAATACGGCTGGCTAGACCCTTACAAAATCACTTTGGATAGTCCATAGATAGTCTATAGATTTTTTGGCAATAAGGTTTGTAGAAAGTATATAGATCAACCCTTTAAACTGGTGTACAGACAATCTATAGATGCATGCGCTTACACTTCTCTTGGAGGTTTGCCTATAGGCTGTCGATAGACAATACTGATAGACTGCGTATCGAGTGTGTACTTCTATAGACATCCTTTGTAAGACCATCAGTAGGCATTTGTCTTTAGATTATCCATAGACTAATGCCTATTTAAAACATTATTCGTCTCTAGGAATTCTATAGACTGTCTACTATGTCAATATGCATTGGTCTATAGACCGTCTATAGACGATCTATAAATTTATGGCCTTTACCTTTTAGTACCCTCATGTCTATAAATTGTCTATAAACAAATGTATATGAAACAAGTAGACGTTTGTCTATAGACTGAGTATAGGCAGTCTATACATCTAAAACTTGTGTATAAACATATTTAACGTTTAGATATCTATTGTTTCATGTGCAATGTCCGAGAACTTTTCTAGGTTTATTTAAATTTTATGACACCCATCAACATTACCTACAAGTTATCAATTTCCGGCGATCACATAAATCATTTTACATGCTACTTCGCTTCATCTTCTCAACGTAAGCAAGGACAGGCTCATATGAGATTTTAATTCTTGATTGAAGAAGAGCCTGGACTTTTTCCTTCCGGATGAAGCTTGTAAAGGCCGGCAAAAACTCTTTTTGGAAGTCGCCTTATGCTTTTAATAGGTTTAATCATTTTTGAACCATATTCGAGCAGATCGTCCTGTAGCAAAAGAGATTTGTCTTAGCTTCGCTTCGTAGTTCCAGACTCTGAACGTTGCTACGCGTTCGAACAGGTCCGGCCAGTCTTCTGTATCATCGTCCGGTCGTCCTTGGGAGCAAGGGGCTCACGGGGCTGGAAGAAAACAAATAGTGATTTCTGCTCGACGGGTGCCATCTTCGGGAGTACGTCACGATGTCGGGATGCAGCAGTTACACCAGATCTCACGTGGTAGTGTCTGTGCCATTGGCGACAAATGAGGAGGCTTTATCGTTACTGCAATAAACTCTTTATTGGGCTCACGTGCGCTCGCAAAACAACAGAGCAATCGGCGGCAGCAAGAGCTAGAAGCGCGTTTGGCGAACGTCGATCTACGAATGCCCGTCACAACTGCATTAACGCTTAAATTAAAGGCGGGAACGAAACATCTTGATAAACCGGCAGACCGTAACTAGCATAACCTGGAACATTGAAAAACACACGCGAATGACCGGAATCTTCTAGATGCATTTCGACGTATCCTGCGCGACACAGAAATTATAAATCAGCATCTCGTCATAAGGACTATGAACAAGCAAAGAATACAGCATTGGTCCGTGCGCTGAAATCACATTAATAAGGTCACATGCAGCGGCTTTCGAAAAAAAAGAAAGAAATAACCACCTGAATCGCACGCGGAAATTTCGTGAGTAAATATCCTGAGATTCTTTGGAACAATAAGCGTCATAACAGAAAGCAAAATTTGGACTGCCTTCAAAGAGCAAAAATATCCTTAGAAGTCAGAAGGTGGTTTTATTATCCCCTGAGGAGTTGAAGTTACAGGCCCTCTCATTCGAAGAGATTTACAATACGGCCGCCCTATTGGCAGCCTGTTCCTCATGAGTCCGGAATGCGTATGCTGTGGTCTTAGAAAAATCCACTGTTATTGCGATCGGCTCCTTCTTGCATGTGGTTACTGAAGGATGTCCCGAAGAGGCGAAGTTACAGTTACTGGAATCGAGTTGAAACCAGTATACAGTGACCAGGCAGTTCCAGTAATATTAAGCAGTATAATACTTCTTTAAAGTAAAAAAATACAACGACGCGGCAAACGTTTTTGTTGGGTAACAAAGGAGAAAGCGAACTTGGTTGAAGATGTATTATCTGCCATAGAGCATTCAAGTAAAACATAACAAAAAAACAATCTTCATATTGTTACGTGGAAGATTTACAGTCCCAAAGCTGTCCGCACAATTAAAGTTGATGAGGGACTGAATTCACCACACTCAGCGTCGTCGTCTTCTCAGAGTCTGTTGCACTTCTTCATCCTCATCACGAACAGCCAATACAGCTAAGTAACACTACCCCACCGCGGGAAAAGCACAGTCCCGCTGCGGTCTATGTTAGCGAAATAGAACGTTGATAATAGGGCTTTAGACGGGACACATGCACTATTTCGGAGGTTGGAGCTGAGGATGGGGACTTCGGAACCACAGATTGAACTTCGTAGGTGACGTCGGTCATGGGGCGCAAAACACGGTAAGGGCCAGTGTAACGGGGCAAACGTTTTTCACACAAGCCCACTCGACGGCGCGAGAGCCACAGCAAAACGAGAGATCCAGGAGTGTAGTAGACATCACGGTGGCGGCTGTCGTACCGGATTGTTTGGCAATCTTGGGATGCAGAGAGCCTGGCATGAGCTATCCGGCGGGCATCATGAGCGCGGGTGACGGCATCACTGGTTTAAGTACTGGTGGCGTCTGCCTCGGATAGAGAGGGGTCGAAAGGTAGTAACGGGTGTCGGCCAAATAATAAATAAAATGGGGAGTATCCAGCGGTAGAATGGACAGATGAGTTGTAGGCGAATGTGACGAAGGGGAGATGAACGTCCCAATCTCAATGGTCGTCAGACACATATATGGCCAGCATGTCTGTGAGGGTACGGTTTAAACGTTCCGTGAGGCCGTTGGTCTGAGGGTGATATGCGGTTGTGAATTTGTGCGGACGGAGCACGAACGGAGAATTTCGTCAACCACTCGCGACAGAAAAAAGCGGCCACGGTCAGTTAGTAGTTCACGAGGAGCATCATGATGAAGAATTACGTTTTCTAGAAGGAAGTCAGCAACGTCTGTGGCGCAGCTGGTCTGGATGGCTCGGGTAATAGCGTACCGAGTAGCATAATCGGTGGCGACGGCGATCAATTTGTTCCCCGAGGTGGAAACTGGAAAGGGGCTAAGGAGTTCACACCTATACGGGAAAACGGGTCAGTTGGTATGGGTATCGGCTGCACATGACCTGAAGGCAAAATTGTGGGCTTCTTCCGACGCTGACACAGTTCACATGCGGCAATGTACTGCTGGACAGAGCGGTAGAGCCCCGGCCTGTAGAAATGTCGGCGTAGGCTATCGTATGTGCGAGAGACTCCCAAGTGGCCAACCGTGGGAGCATCATGGAACTGTTCAAGGATGATGGAATGCAGGTGTTGGGGAACGACGAGTAAAAGGTCTGTGCCATCTGGTTGCATATTACGTCGGTATAGGGTGTTCCTGGGAGGCACAAATAAGGCGAGAGATGGGTCAGGGCGGTCGGAGGTAAGACGGAGGATAATGGAATGCAGAGAAGGATCTAAGTGCTGTTCTTTGGCAATGTTGGCAAAGGCGGAGACAGACAAGACACATGCATCATCGTCAGAGTATGTAGGACTAAGGGAATCGACGGGATGACGTGACAAACAGTCTGCATCTTGGTGAAGCCGGCTGGACTTGTAGACGACGGAAAAGGTGTATTCTTGTAATCGTAGCGCCCAGCGCCCCAAACGGTCAGTAGGATCTTTGTGAGAGGAAAGCCAGCACAAGGAATGATGGTCTGTTATCACACTAAAATGGCGGCCGAACAAATAAGGGCGGAATTTCGTAATAGCCCAGACAAGTGCCAGGCACTCTCGCTCTGTAATAGAATAACTTTGTTTGGGTGTTGAGAGGAGGCGGCTGGCATACGGAATCACCCTTGTATGGCCGTGTTGTCGCTGAGCGAGTATAGCTCCTATTACATGGCCTCTTGCGTCGGTACGGACTTCAGTATTGGCGGAAGTGTTGAAGTGGGCCAAGACTGGTGAAGTAGTTAAAGCAGCAATAAGCTCTGCGAAAGCTGCAACTTGTTCAGGCCCCCACTAGAATGAAACGTCTTTCTTGAGGAGTTGGATGAGCGGACGAGCAAGGACTGCGAAGTTCGCGACGAATCGTCGGAAATAAGAACATAGGCCAATAAAGCTTCGGACATCGCTGGATGAACGCCGAGTGGGAAAATCTCTGACGGCACGTATCTTGTCAGGGTCAGGCTGAACACCGGAAGCATTAACCAAGTGACCAAGAACCTTGATTTCCCAATGGCCGAAACTGCATTTAATTGAGTTGAGTTGAAGGCCGGCGCGGCGGAATAGCTCGAGAATGGTAGAAAGGCAAGAGAGGTGGCTGTCAAAAGTGGACGAGAAAACAATGACGTCGTCTAAGTAAGAAAGACAAGTCGTCCACTTGAAGCCGCGCAGCAATCAGTCCATCATCCGTTCGAAAGTTGCAGGGGCATTACATAGGCCAAAAGGCATGACTTAGAATTGATAAAGGCCGTCAGGGGTGATGAACGCTGTTTTTTCACGGTCTCTCTCGTCGATAGAAATCTGCCAGTAGCCGGAACGAAGGTCGATGGATAAAAAGTAGCTGGCTCCGTGCAAACCATCAAGCGCGTCGGCGATGCGAGGAAGAGGATACACATCTTCTTTAGTTATCTTATTCAAATGACGGTAGTCAACGCAGAATTTCCAACTGTTATCCTTCTTCTTGACCAACACGACAGGGGATGCCCAGGGGCTACTGGAAGGCTCGATTATGTCGTTCGCTAACATCTTTTCGACCTCCGTTTGAATGACGCGTCGCTCGGCAAGCGAAATGCGATAGGGCCGCCTGTGAATAGGACTGGCGTCTCCGGTGTCAACACTGTGGGTGACAACTGTCGTTTGACCCAATGGGCTGGTACCGAAGTCTAAAAGGTCACTGTAGGTAAACAAGAGCTTATGTAATACAGCGGCGAATTCAGGTTGAGATCACCTGCAATCATGCTGCTAAGCGGACCAGGGCGCTATGTGGACGACGAGGGGTTGTTTGCAGTGACGGCAGTTGTATGAGGTGTAGACAGAGCTGAAATGGCACAATCGGTAATCGGGGACAGCGCAGCTAATGAAATTCCCTTGGGCAGAACTTGAGTTGAAAAGCTGAAGTTAAGGATAGGGAGAGTGGTGCGGTTCTGGGAGATGTGCACAATTAGATGAGGAATGGTGACGTGTCGCTGCAGCATGACATCAGTAATGGGACAAGCGAGATAATTGCCATCTGGGACGGGTGGAAATTGCGACATAAGGATGTAAACGGCAGTTTCAGGAGGAAGGCGGCTAAACTGTGCTGATCGAAGGCGAGGTGAGCAGGAGGGGTCTTCAGAGCAGAGCGGAAGGTCCAAGCAAAGTAGGCAGCTAGAGCAGTCAATAAGGGCAGAGTGGGCTGTTAAGAAGTCAATGCCAAGAATAACGTCGTGGGGGCATTCATATTGGAAGGGGAACAACACTGGGGCATGACGGTCAGCAATTGTAACTCACGCCGTACACATGCCAACCACGGCAGCAGGGCTGCCGTTGGCGACGTGAACTGTGGACAAGACGGCTGGCGTAATGACTTTCTTGAGGCAACGGCGAGGAGCTGAGAATGGACAGTCGGGCGCCTGTATCAATTAGAGCAGAAACGGGAACTCCATCCACAAGGACGTCGATACGGTTATTTTGTAGGGCAGGGGTCAACAGAGGATTTTCGGTCCGGGTCATAAATTCAGCGTCACCTCCGGGAGCTGCATTGGCTAGTTTTTCGGTACGTGGCCAGAATATAATGATGGCGAACTGCGGCGAGGAAGAGGAGAACGCGAACGGCGTGCTTGCGGGGATGGTGAACGGTTGGCAGCACGGACAGTGGAACCGGGGTCAGCAAGGGTCTGATCGGGGCGAGGTGGGGAATAGCGAGGGGCATAGTCTCCGCGGCGGTCGACGTAGGTGTACTGACGAGATGGCGTGTACCAGCGACTACGGCAGTTGCGGGAAATGTGGCCAACGCGAGAACAAGTAAAACTGATGGGGCGATTGTCGTGGGTACGCCATTCATTTGGGTTGCGGTAACGATATCGGGGCGAGAAACCGGCGTTGGTTGAGGTGGCAGCAATTACTGGATGGGCAGGTCCTGAATCCGTAGTGTCGGTGGTGCTGGTAGAAGGGTGGCCCATATTCGCAACCTCTTGGCGAACAACAGCCTTAATAAGTGATATGGTAGCCAGGGTGTTGTCGGGTGTATTCGGCAGTGAGGCCGCGGGAGTCATTGCCTCAAACTCTTGGCCGACAATGCGTGTCAAAGTGCTGTCGTTAGCAGGTGGTCGAGGAGACCGGGATATCGATACAGGAGGAGCTAGCAGCCGTGTTCGGCAGCCGGTCGAAGCGATGAGATATGCGCCTCTGTTTCACCTGCTCGAAACGTCGGCACACCTGCAGCACAGAGTCCACGGTGGAGCAATCCCTGCACAACAGGAGGTTAAGGCGTCGTCGGCAATGCCTTTTTACTATATGGCCGACTTTTTCCTCCTCAGGCATGCCTTGGCCGACTTTGCGGCATAAAGACAGGACGTCTTGGATGTAAGTGAGATAAGACTCTGTAGACGTTTGGGCGCAAGAGGCGAGCGCTTTTTTGGCGGCAATGTGGCGGCCAGTAGGCTTTCCGAATAGGTCGTGGAGCTTCTGTTTGCAAATTTCCCAAGATTTTAGTTCGTCTTCGTGAGTTTCAAACCACACCCGCGCGGTCTCAGCCAAGTAAAATATTACATTTGCGAGCATGAGTGTGGCATCCCGCCTGTTGTGCTTGCTCACGCGCTCGTATAGGGCTAGCCAGTCGTCTACGTCGACGTCGTCGGTCCCGCAGAAGGTTCCGGGCTCACGGGGGTGGGCCATTACAACAGCAGGTGCGGCGGCTGTAGAGGTAGAGGCGTCAGTAGTCATCGTGGTGGTTCCGATGTGGCGGCCGCTGCGGGGATCCAGCTTGTGACAGGGGATTGAATAGATTCTCCTCCACCAAGAGATGTTACGTGGAAGATTTACAGTCCCAAAGCTGTCCGCACAACTAACGTTGATGAGGGCTCCGAATTCACAACACTCAGCGTCGTCTTCTGCGAGTCTTTTGCACTTCTTCATCCTCATCACGAACAGCGAAAACAGCTAAGTAACAATATCAATAAAATAAATTTTGTCATAGAACGCGTTTCATCGCAATTTCGTAACCACGAGAGTCTTAAGGAGCTTGTGCAGCACGAAACCCGGCGACGTACGTCTGGAATACCTCAGAAATGATTCGCGTTTCTGAAAAAGTCAAGAAATATGTTATCGCATAAATGAAGGCCATCTTGGAGAGGAGGCTCCTGTAGTTGTGGTACTTGATAAAAGGCATATCACTAAAACGCGAAAATTAGTGTAATCTTTGTTATTGAGAACTGAATGCATGGCCTCTGTGTGCCAGGCAGAGCTCTACACACGTTACCGCGCAGCAGCAGCGCGCGACATCGACGGCATGATGTAAACAAGGAGCCCCGACCACCGGACTCTCGGAGACTATCTGGGGGGGGCGGCACGCCGTAAAAAAATTAAACCGAAATTGCGAAGCTGAAGAAAGTGTTCTATTTCCCACTGGATAACGGCACTTGTCGACGAGCACTTCGAAAGAGGGCCATCGATGGTTTTCAGCTACGCATTTAGCAGAGATTTGCCATTCTTTCTCAGCATCAGAACAGGTGCTGAGCCGTAAAACGATCGAGGTCCGCGTGTAATGGGCGGTTTTCGTATCGGGTATATTTCATTCGAAACATACGTACGACAGCAAACAAATAGTTTTTATGAAATGTGTGAATACTCACTGCTTCGAATTCATCCAGCTTTGCTTCCGTCAGCCAGCTGCGAGAGTTGACATCTCTCAAAAGATGTCCAGAATGACCAACAATGTAGCTGATAGTTTGAGTTGTGACGCTGGACATCACTGACGAATGCAAACCGAAGATCTGTTCTGAATCGCACCAGTAGTTGGGATACGGAAGCCGCCTTAGTGAAATACAAAGTGCATGTCGGCCAGGGACTTTAACGCCTTGGGCGCTAGTGAAAGTGCCTGGCAGAGCAAGACAGTTGTGAAGGTGCTCAAAATCCTCCTTTTCGAAACGGAACTGCAACCTAAACAGCGCAGGGTCCACAGAAGATATATCCAATAAACCATTTTTTGAACGGTAACGGTATATGGTCGGCTCACTTCTGCGTTGTAGGTAGAATTCCAAATTGTCTGCTGCAAACAAGTCAGCACGAGCGAGCTCGCGAGAGCGCACTCCTAGATGCAGTTCGTCAATCTCTGCCCATGTCAACATCGACAAATATCGCGAATCATTCAAGATGCTTGACGGCATAGTTGAAAGGCTCCGCCAGAATGGTAGACAGTTCTAAAGAGTCCAAACAACGCGCAGAAAGAGCCCGCGTATAATTGTTCGTCTGCTTCCAAAAGTTTTGCTTTGCTCGCGAGTTCAAGTTGAGCTTGTCTCGGCTCGATGCGGCTCAACCTGCGGCTACGCCTTGTTTCATTTCAGCCAACACTTTGCTACTTGGCAGCGCTGACAAGCACTTCGAATATATCCTCAGCTGTTGATACCTCCATACAAAATTGTTTGTGTGGCGTTTGCTAAACGCTATACTAAAACTCGGTCCGACAAGAAGTCGTTTGCGGCACGCTAACTTTATTTCCGTTAGCACCGCTATTTACGCTAACGCTAAACTAAAGCTCCCTAACATGTACAAATTTGGACAGCAGCAACGAACATGAAAGCATACTACACCGCATAAAATAATGAGACTGAAAAGATGAAACTATATACAGTGATGGCACGTACAATGTGTGTTGAACATGTTTGCTGTGGTCCCTACAGATGTGAATATCGGCATCACTGGTTACATTGCAATTGCGCTAAGGAATATTTTGTTGTTGTTGTTGTAGCTGTAGGAACAAAGAAAAGAAAATTCACGGGCCTGGTACAGGGCTCTGCAGTTGAGCCATCTTCGCTGCCTCGTGCAGACAGAAGAGATACCCCCATAGAACCTGGTTGATTGGTACTCCTGTGATGCGGCTGGGACAGGTAGGTTACCGCTGCTTGCGGCGGGGCTAACCTGCCATCGCGGGACGCGGCAGGTAAGCTGTATGAAGCAGGTGAGCGCAACGGGACTGAAAGAGCTATATGCCAGCGATTAGGCAGCAACAGGTGGCACCTCAGCGCAGCTCGATGACGCAGACAACACGATTCCCCGCGGCGATGCAGGTGATATGCAAGTGCAGCAAGAAGAAGCAGGCGACAGACGCGGCGGCACCACGGAACCGCCGGAGCGGACGCTCGGCGGTGGCATGCTTCAGCGGAGTCGGTGATAATTAGTAGCGCCATCTATCGGATCTGCCACCGAGCTTTCTCCGACGTAGCAAAATTTCGCCCCTTCAAAAAGCATAGTAGGCGCTCCTGTCTGTCTTACTCCGTGCACGAATGAGATCGAACGAAACCGCCAGTTTTTATAGCAGCTGAAACCTAATTCTGCTTATGGATGACTCTTCATTCTGGGCATAAACGTACACAGGAAGATTCGCACAGAAATATATATTTTCATATGAGTTCTATGAAAAGTGCACTCAACATCTTGCAAGTTGCTGTGTGATCTATTACAACAAATTATAAAAATTGTTATAGTTTAAGCATGGCTTGAATATAATGATAAAGCTGTGAGTGTTGCAGCGATAGCCTCTTTCACACCCCCTTTTCAACCCGCGATGTTTTTATAGTAATTTAAAAAAAAACTATATTTTGGGGAAAGGAAGGCGACTTGTAATTTTGCGTGGATGCCATATAATGGCTGACACCCACACCTACACAGGTCAAGAATATATTTTCGTATTTTTTTGTACATTGTACATTTCTTTATGCTGTATTTGCCTGATTTGAGAGAAAGAAAGCAGTGGAAGCTGAGAGAAAGAGCTCCTGTAGTGGAAGGTTGTGGAGTAATTTTGCTACCTCTGGGCTTTTAACTTGCGCGGATATCGCACAGCCCAGGGCTGGAGTCGTTCGATGGTGTTCAATAAGGGCAACTGGTATACTGTGTGCAGTTCCTGGGCCTACGGGGCTGGGATGGTAGGTCAACGCCGCTTGCGGCGGGGGCTAGCCAGTTACCGAATTTTATCTGTTGTAGGCCGTCATTGCACTTGTCACTGCTCCGGTGGTGGACAACGGCTGTTGTTGCGGCGTGCGTTTTTCTCTCTCTCCCTTTTCTGTTTTCTTTCTTATCTGTTTTCTCTTCTGTCCGCACGAGGCAGCGGAGGTGGCTCAGCTACAGAGCCAGTAGTAGGCCCGTGCATTTTCTTTTTCTTCTTCCTACAGCCACAACAACAACAGCACCATAAATGCTGAAGCTTTCACATTTCCCCACTGCTGAATCTGCATTTCTTTCGAATATTTTATATTTCATTCCGATCTTTTTAACTGTATAGTTTTACTTTTGTTTGTTGTTCTCTTTTTTATTTCGCGCAATCTTGCAGAATCTCTCGAACACATTTCTGATTTTCTCTCTTTAATAGGCAATGTTTAGATACTTAACCCAATTTAGCCGTTGTTTTCTTGTACGTGCCCGATGGAGTGGATTCTGGACTTCTGAATTCAGTTACATTTCTGAAATGGCTTGTGTTTTGGCCTTTGATGGTACTTTAGAAATTCTAGCTAAATTAGGCATGTTGCTGTGTTATGTGGGTAATGATGAATCTCGAGCCAAGAAAGCTTTGCGCCCTAATTACATGGCTCACGGCGGAGACTCAGTGGTTAAGATACCAGATACAAGAGACGTTGATTAAAACCCCACCACCGGCGACTGCGTTTTGTTGGAGGTGAAAAGGTGGATTTTTGTGTGATTGGCGATGTCAGTTCAAATTAAAGATCAAAATATCAATTTCTTTTTAGGAAACGAAATACACTGTGTCTATTACCCTTATGTGTTAACCTGAACCGGGCCGTTAATTCAGGAAGGTGGGAATAAAGTAGAAAGAGAAAAAGAGGTTCCTTAGCAGAAGGCTGCGGAGTAATTTCAATCCATTGGGATTTTTAACGGGCCCTCCATGTTGGAGCATTGATTGAATGATTGTGTATGCGTAAAATCTGATTTTGAAGTTGACTATAAAGAAAAAAATGCCGTGGCGCAGTGATTAAGATGGCCGACTACTGAAATGGATAACCCCCATTTGAACCTTACCGCGCCGGCTGCATTTTGATGGGCGCTTGCGGGTACTATGAGATAATAGCGGACGTTAATAAACTCCTAGGTAGTCGAGATTACTTTGTAGTATTTAACTACCACACCTGCTTCTTTGTTTCCACTTCCGCGTTTATTAGAAGTTGTAGGTAGTAGTAGTAGTAGTAGAAGACTATTGAGGCGCAACACTTAGGCACCTAATACGTCGATAGCCTGCTGGACAAGCAGGCGCTGTTCTTCTTCACCCTCAGCACCAAGCCAGTTCATCCAGGTGCAAGTAGTATGGGAGGAGGTGGGAAGGACATTCGATTGCAATGAAATCGGGCATGAAAATAGGCAGTGGGAAAGGTTGCCATATGGAGAAGGGCAGCTGGGGCATGATGGATAACGACGGAAGTTGAACAGATGCAGCCGTGCAGGCGTTATGAGAGTATTCAGCTGTATCTGCCGAAGGACAGGAGCCTCCCGAACGAAACTAATATAAGGGTCGGGGTAGAACTTGCGGTCTAAGAGCAGCATTGTAATATTGGCTGATGGTGGCGCGAAGAGACAGTCTCGACCCCCTCTATGGATCTTAGCCAGGGGAAGAACGGTGCCCGGCTGCGAGTTTCACGGGCAAGCTGGTTTGCCAGATCATTGCCGTCAATCCCCGAGTGTCCAGGGATCCTTCAGAGGAAGATGGGGCAGGGCTGCAGCGCAACAAGTGCGGCTTCGAGCTCCGTGGACAGATGATGTTGAGACTTTTAGACTGAATGGCACGTATAGCAGCCTGGGAGTCAGCGTGTATAATATACTGAGGCACAGGGGGAAGAGAATGGAAACTTTGAATGTAATGAATGAGAGCGGACCTTAAGCGAGGTAACATACGGAGGGTTGAGGAAGGTGCTGCTAGTGTGAGTGACAGGGGCAGATAGACGAGGATGAAAGAGACCTGGCTTCTGGACCGGCAAAGAGCCACATAAGAGTCATCCGTGAAAGCGACTCAATTGGTATTGAAGGGGGGACTATGATGAGAGGCAGCAGCTAGTCGGCGGCCAGCATGCAGGACCGGCGACCTATTGGCTGGAAGAGCAAGTATATGGAGGTTAGTGGCCTCCGGTGGGGAAGGAGTTGGCAGAAGGACTGACTGGGTAGGGTGAAATGCTAGCCTGATTGAGAAGCCAGCGTCCATGAACTGTGCCGGAAAGGCAAGCTACCTCTCGGTCGCGGTGAATGGAAAATAGACTGCCAAGAGGATGAAAATGAAGAGGATGGGAAGAAAAAGAGCAGCTTTATAAAGACCGTGAAGAGCGGTTGCAAGTGTGCCTAGCTAGCTCTGAGTGAATGAACGATATGGCATAAAGTAAAGGATTTATTTAGAAGCCCGTCTGTGAGAATGGTGGTGAAAACATTTATTGAAATAGTTACATGGAGGTCGCTCTAGGGTCATGCATAGTGCCCTTCCCCTCACAAACACTAGGTGGAGTGCCTAGTGCGGGACCTCAGTGGCTTCCCCTGCCGCCATTGCTTGTTTGACCAATGCCTTTTCGGCTTTCAGGTCGGAGCAGGCGAGTAGGGTCGCCTCCCAGTCCTCCCGGATGGGGTTTGGTTAGGTGCAAATGCAGCGTTGGAGGAGAACGCCCAAAATATGTGGAATAGGTCCGAGGACATTTCTCCACAGTGCTGGCATTCCCTGGAGAAGGCACTGTCAAGGTGTTTAAGTGATGCCGGGCACATAATGGTGTTCGTAACAGGCGAAGAAACACGCACTCCTCCGCTCTTGTCAACACTTTACACGGGTGGGGGTAAAGATTGTGCCTGGTTTGCTACAGCTGAGTAATGTCTCTAAAATTGTAAGCTGGTGTGGATTCTTCTTTTGAGGAGGAGGGGGATGAGGTTGCCCGGTTAGAAAGCGCGCAGGCGGCAGCATCTGCTGCCTCGTTTCCTCCTAGCCCCGAGTGGGCCGGAGCACAGACTATGAAGCGGCGGGATGGACTTTCCACGTACGAGCTCTTTTGCAGTAGTCGGTAGGCCAGGTCCGAGCTGTTGGTTTAGTAGCCGGTAGGCCAGGTGCGAAATCCAGCGCTGTTGAACGTTACTACACGCCCCTCGCGAGTTATGATTGTTTTGGAATCAGAGTGGGTTGCTGCTAACGCAATGGCGACCTCCTCTGCCTGTGTTACGTTTCGGGATTTAAATGTGAGCCCGTTCACCATTTTTGACTCGTGGATCACTGCCGCCTTGTACCCCCCGCCTTGGTGCGGGCTGGACGCGTCCACATAGAAAACTACGGGTTACCTTCCGTAGTGGTGAGCTAAGGCCTCTGCCTTGGCGATGCGCCTACCCTCGTGGTCGTCCTTGGACATGTTAGTGGGCAGTGGTTTTACGTGCACGGCGTATCGCCACTCCTGAAGAACTCTTTCTTTTTCCTCGGTTACAGTTGTGTGGTGTATGTGTAGACGGGTTAATAGTCGACGTACCGACAGTGTTTGAGATAATCGCATGCCAAAAAAGCGACATTGAGAAACTTTGGGGTTTGGGGAGCCGCCTAAGGTAAGGGAGATCAGTGAGTTGTGAGCTCTTTTATAAGCAAACTCAGTGAAATGTATAGACGACAACTGAATCGCGAGAGGAGCAGTGGGTATATTAAAAGGGTGGGTGAAAGAACGGCACCCTGTGGGGTAATGCGGGTGAGACGGTTATGTGTAGAAGTGAAGTTAGATGCTCGGAAACGAGCCTCGCGATCAAAAAGAAGAGCTCGGTTGTAGTTATACATGCGGCCGCCGCTGTTGGTGCTGGAAAGGCAGGTAAGAATATCATCATTAGAGACGCAATGCGGACGTCGACTGTGACCAGGGCATGCAGCTGAGAGCTACCACAGGTGAATAACGTATGCTGAAGTATGAGGAAAGGGTCCTGTGCAGATACGCGGCGGCGAAAACTAATGAGGGATTGAGGGAGCTTCCAAAGCCGACTAAGCCTAGTCAGCGCCATTCTTTCCATCCTCTTGCCGACACAGGAGGTCAGAGAAATGGGCAGGAGATTGGAAAGGGCTGGAGGCTTACCGGGTTTCGGAATGTGAGAAATAAGTGAGGACGTCTAGGATGATGGCAGAGAGCCTTCTTCCCAGGCGGTGTTATATAGGTTGAGAAGGTGCTTTTTTGCGTTATCGGGAAGGTTGCGAACAGCGCCGTAAGTGATTCCATCTTCGCGGGGAGCCGATCGAGTGGCGTTAGCAAGAAGTGCAGCTTTAAGCTCACGCAGTGTAAAAGAGGCATCAAGGTCATTGCTTACACAGCCTGTGTATTCAGGGTAACAGGGGGACAAAGGGGGTGAGAGATAAAAATTCGCAATGGTTGCGAAAACCTACTCGAGAGACTTTGTGGCTCTGGCTTTAGCAAGAGTCGGGGCAGGGTCACGGGTGGTACAAAGGAACGTTCGAAAAAGGCTCCAAGTGGAGTTTTATGGAGCGCCGTTTCAGAATTGTTGCATAGGGTATTTCATCGAGAATTCTCAAGCGCAGCCCAATATGTCACGTATTGTCTCGCAAACTTTGAAATTGTGGTCGGCAATCGGATGTTGAGGGGTTGCAGTCTGGCTGTTCGAAGAAGCCTTTAGCGACGCTTTCATAGTGTGATGAGATGGAGGTCGAGGTCAGAAGTGGACATGCAGCGGTCGCCGTGTTAGTAGAGGACGAAGCCGCTTGTAGAAGAGCATTAGTCACTCACAAAGCATTTTCGAAGACTGAAGTGGGCTGTAGACTGTTTTTAACTGGTTGACGGTGCATGCAAATTCGTGCACCACAATTAGCGAAATCTGGGCATCGACCACGGGTGTTTTAGATTTTATGCTGTGCAGTAAATGTAGGCCATTTACCAAGCATGGCGGAAACATTCCATTATTTGGTAGAAGTTTGTTATGTACAATTCACCAACAAGCTTTCAGATACATTTGTACCGTCTTTTCTTTCTTGGGCGGGGAAGGGATCAGGTAGAAAGAGAAATTATTGAGGCATATCACATTAGAAAAGCAGGCGATCAATGTGTCAGCACCCCATCCCTCTATCTACATGATAATGAAGTGGCTTTTTTAGACACACATGTTTGACTGTCAGAAGGTGATAGTAGCTCTGTACTTAAGCTTGGGTTTTTCATAATAAACTTTAGTTGGAAGTGCAGCATTCGTCCTGTCGTGTGTGTTTTCTTCCTGTCGTTGTTTTATTCGTGCTGCGAATGGGTTTGAATATGGATCATTACCAACTGGCCCAAACCTCGGTGTTATTGTACCGTCTTTACGGAGCTTGCAAACGACGGCAGCAAGATGGGTTTTAGGAAGTGCGGAGAATACAGACTCCTTCGAGGTCATTGCTGCGATGAGTTGTGAGCCTCCCAAGCAGATTAAGAAGAGAATAACAAAGTCCCATGTGCCCGAGTAAGCCACAAGAAAAAGTTGCGAAAGCGCTGCAGAGCCTGCAAGGGAGAATGCGAAAGCCTGAGTGTTGCTGCTGCGCACAGTACATCGTGCGCCCCTTTTCGAACACAACCAGAGCTCCGTTGATCCCATTCAAGTTCAGCGGCGGTTTATAATTGGTTACAGGAAAGCAAAGTCCCAGTACATCTCAAATTGATAGTTGTTCGCGTTAACCGCGGTCTGAGCCAAAAATCGCGGTCATGAATAAAACGTTTTTGCAGATGGCAGGAGACATTACTTCGCAGTGGTTATTAGGCCAGATGTAGAATATCAGGGCACCACATTATGCGGCAAGCGCTAAGAGCTTGTTCTTCTCTTATAAGGGAAAGACAGCGGCAATCGAACCTTATATAGAGAGCCCTTGGGCGGTGTGTAAAATAATGTACTCTTATGCTAGGCAGGAGCGACAGTGCTTTATGCTTGTGTTACAGATAAAAGAGGACCAGATTGAGGATTACTGATGGGTAACGTGAATTCAAATCTCACTGCAGGCTGATTCTAATGTCACCCTCCCACTGAAATGAGAGGCCGGATTTGGCACTCTTTCAGGCACCCACCAAAACTGACGCTGAAGGCTCGAGCTGGCTGCCGTGGTGAATCTCGCGCTTCAATAAGCACGTCCGAGTTACTTTCACAAAGGCCGGCACGTTTTTCATTCATGTCATGGCAGCCCCTCACGCAGATATACTGGATAGGGGTTTTGCTGCCAGTAAGTTTGGGCCAGCATAATTATATACACCAGCAATTGCTCTTTTTTATTTGTTTCCTAATATACGGCACTCTTCAGCTAGAGAAATTAGTATTTGTTCAGTTTATTCAGAAGTCTTATGGCGCTGAAAATTAGCTATCGAATAATAATCTGGCTGAGATGAATGACAATATGCCAGATTATGAAAGATAATGCAAGAGAAAATCCTTTCAATAAAACGGAAGAAACGACGTCAATATGAATCGCAAATCGTTATGACGTATTCCTGTTCTTCACGTCTTGATGCAGTATCCATGACACATAAGATGAACGCCAACGCAGGCATTGCATGGATAATCCAGGCAGTTTCCCTTGTGGCAGTCCTGCAAAACACAGCATACGAAAAATTCATACATCGGTATTTTTGCGTGCAAAAGTTTCCACAATAGTAAAACCCCGTATTGAAATTCCGTAAAAGCTCCATTTTATTCAAATTGTGTCTTGTGAAGGCATGTCTACTTTCCCTAAAGGAGTAGAATTAGTAATAAAATGCCTACGTAACCTTCATACATAATTTTAGAAGTGAGCAATAGCTTTTCTTTCTGTTGACGTCGCATCTAGCCCGTCTACAGCCAATGCGTCATTAAAAGTAAACAGTGACTGCTATGGTAAAAAATGCATTCAGATTCCTAAAGTAAAAGAAGGATCAGATGCAGAGAATAGTGTGTCACTGAAATATTGCCTTTTTTATTATGTGTCCCTTGACACTTCGGCAGATGTTTTTTTTAATCATCCTGTTAGTAGGTAGCTTTTACAGGTCCAACTTCCACAAAGCTTCTTTTGCTCCTTCGAGGATTAACTAAGAATGTTTTGCTTCGTTAAATGCAGCTAGCCCCGCTTGGATGACTTCATTTATACTGGTATTAGCATACTAATAATCGCTTCAGGGAGTGTGTATTTGTAATAAGGGACCTTACATAGGGCGCTACGCCGCGGAAAATGAACAAAACAAAAGCAGTCGTAGCTTTTTTTCAACATACGCACGAGCATCGGAACGAGCGTTGTACGGTTGCTTTCGTTGCCTTTCTTTGCGAAAACTTTCAGAGCCAAATGCCTGTCCTACAGCCTCCCCTGGGCGAAATGGCACCATCCTGTCGGCTTATGGTGATGTGACGATTGCGAGATCGCAGTAAGGTTTTAGGTGGTTACTGTGTACTAGTTCCCAGTTGCGGCGATGGTGGTCAGTGGGTGGCGTAGGAGGTTCGATGAGGTATTTTACCAGGGATATATGCTTGAGATTACAGTAGGAGCTCTTGTACTTAGGAGTTTTGAGGAAAGGTCGGGACTGGAGAAGGCGCCCATAGCCAGAGCAAAGTGTCTGTGCGGAAAGCAGGAAGAAGCGGCGATTGATCTCGGATGCTTTTCTGCTACTAGCCGGGAGAGGTGAAGGACCTGGGAAGCAGTCGGCCTTCTTCAGCAGACGTTGCCACTTGGGAAACAGTCGTGCACTCGGAAAAACATGGTCGGCATGAAAAAGCCTCTACCGCGCGGTGGTCCGAAGCCATCCACTATGGTACCTCTTCACCTATGCGTTAACTCTCACATTCCCGATGACGTGATAGCGTAGGCTACAGCCAACTTATAAAGTGCCGCTTTAACAGCACCGTATGAACGTGAAGGGCTATCAGAATGCTAGGTTCTTGGCAGGCTGATTCTGGTAACCGCCTCCCATATGAAAGGCGAAACACGAGTTGGCAGCTCCTGCTAACCGCAGGGTCAAGACGCCCTACGCCCAGTTAGTGCTCGGCAATGTGAGCTGCCAGCTACGGAAATATTACGGACGTACGGACACGATCCGCGAACATGAGCCAATTATGCTTATTACCTTAAAATAGTTTTCATGATACAAGAGGACTCACGGCCGCATACGAGGAAGTATGGCTAGAATATGTTGGTTGCTTGATGGCAGAGTTATAAGCATATGGAACGAGTGGGTGTCTGCAGTCCCAGTTGAAGAGAACGAAAGCGAACATTGCCACCATGTCACCCAGGATGCTTTTGAAACGCTCAACCATGTCATTCGTCTGCGGATGTTACGCGGACATTGTGCTGTGAATGGTTTTATATTCTCTTAGAAGAGCTTCTATAGCTTCAGAGAGGAATTCGGGACCCCTGTGAGTGAGAAACCCTTTCGGAACTTCGTGGCGAAGAACGATACGATGAAGGATGAAGGAGACAATATTGTGAGCGGTAGCAGCTAGCCAAGGAGACGTTTCGGCGTAACGTTTGAGATGATCAATTTCAGCGATGAGCCAGCAATTGCCTGTTAATGTGCTAGCAGAGGGCAGTACAGGTCTAATCGAACACGCTCAAAGGGCTGGGCTGGGCAGGCTGCAGAGGAGCAGAGGGCTGACGACGGTTTTTATTGCGAAAGCAATACTACGCCAGGTCTAACCACTCGTCGCAGTGTGCCGTGTCAGTGTCCATGTCCATGGTTCCCTGGCATGAGCTGCCAACTTGGGTCTCTCGTTTCTCATGGGACGGTTATGTCAGGATTAGCCTGTCAGGATCTTGGCATTCACGTTGCCCTTATATAGGCCACAAAGGCACTCTCATACGGGCTTGGTTAAAGCGGGGCTTTATATCTGGGCTAGGAAAGAAGGAGAAGAAGAAGAGGAAATATGCTCAGTCACCCATAGCTAATGCCTTCACTCTATGCTCGGTTCAGCAGCGTTGAACCCTTATAATATTTTTTGGCGCTGATATTTGGTGCAGGACTAGGTGAACCGCTCAGAATAATGGTATATGGGACCCCAGTACTACCGCGGTGGCAGGCGGGTGAATTTTTTTCAATGAACCGGCGCAGGCACGCTAGGGAATGTCTTGGTAGTGGGAGCACGTTACAGTGCGCAGGTGGATTGGAATAACAAGCAACCACTTTCGACCATCCGGGATATAATTGCTACAGTAAAGGAGCTGCTCACTGATGACAAAATGGTCGGACTGGTGACAGAGAGCTCGGCAAGGAGGTTGTGACGATTGGTAAAATAATAAATTCAGGAATGGAGCTATTCATGCGTCTTTGGGTTGATCAGAAGTCATATTAGTGGGCATGTCGGATGCGGGACGGATATCGCAGGAGTATCTTCAGACGGCAGAGGAGAACATTAGAGGACATCAAAATTGACATGTTTATAGCCACAGCGATAGACGACGTTAATGTTGTATGCTTGGAGCCTCAAAGTCCAAAGGTCCAGTCGACCGGAGGGATTTTTCAGACAGCCATTAGAGGCAGTGATTATTGCTTGCAAAATGAATAGGGTGGCCATACAACAAGGGGCGAAAATGGCTATTGCCCAGAGAATAGCTAAACACTCTTTTTCGGTGACGGAATAGTTTGCTTCAGTCTTTGTTAGTATCCAGCTGGCGTAAGCGACAATGTAATGGTCAAAGCCAGACTTTCCCTAAGCGAGTACTGCACCCAGGGGGACGCCGCTGGTATCAGTGTAGATTTTCGTGAGAGAAGAAAGGTCGAAATGAAGCAGGTTTGGCGAAGTCGTCAGAAGACGACAAAGTGTCACGAAGGCTCCATCACGGTGTGGACACCAGGCTAAAAGGTCGTAGCTGGACAGATGCTTAGTAAAAGGGCCGATGACAGCGGCAAAATTTCGAATGGGGTGGCCGAAATAGGAGCAGAGGCCGACAAAGCTGCAGAGGTCTTTCACAGTAGCGGGCTTGGTAAATTCTTGCACAATGCGCAATTTTGCGAACCTGGAGGAACGCCATCCTTGGTGAAGACATGTCCGAGAATTGTGAGCTATCAAGCTCCTAAACGGGACTCTACATTTAGTTGGAGGACAGCGGTGGTCAAGTATCCCTGAACACCCCCAAGGCGCTGGATTTGAGAGGAAAAATCCGGGAAAAAGCTGCAAACGTCGTCCAGATAATGAAGGCAAGTGTGCCATTGGGGCCCTCAAAGTAGGTTGTCTAGGATGCGCTAGAAAGTGGCTGGACATTGCAAAGGCCGAATGGGAGCATGTCGGTTTGGAGCATGTCGGTCGCTTTTGCATCAGTGAGGCGGCGCTCAGCGGGTGAGACACTATACGGACACTGGCGCAAAAGGGCATGGGTGCCGGTTGCAATGCGGTGGGTGATAGTACTTGTGCGTCCCAACGAAGTTTGCTAGGAGTCGAACGATGCCGCGAGAGTGTAGGATGGCGATAAGTTGGGGTCGTTGTAAGGGGTCAGGCCGTCGTCAATGGACCGGTGAGAAACTTCGAGGGAAGATGAAGGGATTACAGGAAGAGGAGGGGAAATCGAGCAAGGCAGCGCTACCAAGCGACTGGCCAAGGAGTAATGTGTCAGGCCAGGAGCACCGGTTGCAAACATAGATTGTACTTAAGCTACGAAACATTGTCAGCATAGCAAAAACGATTTCTGGTCAGCGCATCGTAGCGAGTGTATATAAATTACAGTAGCGTCAGAAGGAGCAGCACGAGAAAGAGGTAGAAGCACTGAGGAAAATTGCGGAAGGTCGGTGGCCTTTGCAATGGGCACGGTAGCTGCAGCAGCACTGAATATGTCGAAGGGAGTGTCACTGAGGCTTCATAACTTAAGCTCATCACGGGCGCTGTCTATTACGGCGTGGTGTTTGGAGAGGAAGTCCCAACCAAACATAACATCGTGTGATGAGCGGGCGTGGACGCTGATTTCTATTTTGCATCGGGTGTCTTCAATGAGAAGGCGGGCAGCTAATGTTCGAATGTCCTGAGCTCTGGCGATGCGAAGAGAAACGGAAGAAAACCGCGATATCATTTTTTAAGCCTGCGGCAGAGGGCGTAACTAAAACTGAAACTGATGCGCCACTGTCGACAATTTCTTCGATAGAAACTCCCTCAATGAATACGGTAATAATGATTTCGGGCGCAGAAACAGGTCGAGTTTGTTTCTGACGTCGCAGTTCTTGTCTACGGAATTGCGGCCGCTCGTTTTTAGTGTGTTTGTAGTAGGCGGAGCATCGGCGAAGGGGAGGACGGCCAGGAAACGGCGAGCGGTGTGAGCGGCAATTGTAACTGGAAGAGGACTGTGGAGGAGACTAAGGAAACATGGGAGAAGAGGACGGCGGAAAATTGCACGTCCGCTCACGCGCACAGCCGTACGAAAACGGACCACTCTTGGGGCACAAACGAACAACATGGTCGAGAACTTCAAAATTGTAGCAAATAGGTCGGTTGTCTTGCGTGCGCAAGGCGTTGAGAGGATGATACTGTGTGTCGACAGCGGAGAACCGGACGATTAGCGGGGGTTTAACGGCGCTGAGGTCTCTGAGGTTCGTATAGGAACGAAGGCGGGCATAGACAGGCACGACAGGTGAGGATACGGCTTCACCTAAATTACAGCGTACAATAGAGGAGCCGCAACCAGGGCCTGCTGAGGAGGTGGTGGCAGAACATCAACGACCAGCTCTTGTATGACACGCTGGAGGGTGGAAGTGAGCAGCGGCGCAGGCTTTAGCGGGCAGGTAGACAACGAAGGCTAGGGTGCGGCTTCCTCACGAACACAGTGCTGAATGCGCTGAAACATTGAATGGTTTCTCAGAGCACCGCCCCAGATACAGCCAAGCTGGAAAGGGCGGCCTCCTGAAGACCAGCAAGTTGTCTGGAAAGCCGTTGTTTGCGTAGCTTATCGAAGCTTTGGGAGATGCTGATGACAGATGGCACAGTTTGTAAGCTTTTCGAGACGAGCATCTGGAACGCATCATCGTCAATGCCTTTCAGAATTTCTTGATCTTATCGGCCACGCTCATGGTAGGTTTATGCGTTTGCAAAGGCAGACGGCACTATCTATGTCGCTGGCGAAGTTTTAGCCAGTTTGTCGTGCCCGATTTAGAAAGCCCTACACCAGAAATAATATCTATATTAAAGGGAAGGACAATATACATCGCGCCAATATGACCATGCGATACCACTCAAACGATTCCCATTCAGCAACCCTGCCCAGCAGCATCGGGAACACAGATGCATAGCGGAAATCAAGCAGAAGTAGGTCAATGCAGAGGATATGGACAAACTGCAGGTGCGCCATATCTAGGGCGCACTAGCGGTAGGCCATAGTGAAAAAATCTTTGTCAACTCCGTCGCAGAGGTGCAGCGATAAGGGCGGTCGACTGCTGATACCATGTATCCAAGGTTGACTACCGACAGCGGAGCCGGCACCCTCTTTTATGAGAGGCGAAAAGGAGGGCGCTTGGCTACTGTGCTATGTAAGTGCACGTGAAAGAGCCTCACCTTGTCGAAGTTTATGGAGTCCGCTACTACAGCGTCTATCGTAGCGACATGGGGATGTTAAACACCACAAACCAACCAACCAACAATGCCTACTTTCTATCAATCTGACAAGCAAGGAATTTGAACTTTTTCCCGGAGCTCCGACACAGAAGTCGTTCGTTATCATCTCTGAAGAAAAACGCGAACATAGCTCTAAGAAAAACAAACAAAACCATTTTGCGCGATATATTTTGTTTTTCCCGACAATACAGATGTTTACAGCGTGAATGTAGTGCTCAAATTAATTATTGTCTAGTCTTTGTGAAGCCGCACTGTCTGTGTACAAACAGGATGATATACAACCGATCTTTCAATGTTATCTATTATTAACTATTCTTCAAGTAACTATTCAAACTGTCAGATATTGTACATGTTCATTTTTCATGCCCAGCGGAAATACAAAATATAGGGCTCCTGTTTCATTTTTTTTAACTTCAGTATTCCACGTTTTCGTAGCGAGACAGCCTGCGCTAATAAAAATCTCAATATACTAAGAAAGAAACTGCACTATCTTGTAGTATCTATCTGGAACACCTCCCCTTCTTCTATCAAGTTACGGCACCTCACACATTACGATATTTTCTTCGCATTAAGCACCCATCTTGGCACATACAGATTTATCAGAAAAATCATAATTTTGGGTAGTATATGCAAATCCTAATAGCGGAGCGGTTTACAGTGTAATATTTAGTTCATCACTATAGCTTTCCCTTCTTATTTTTCCTGCCTTTTTCCGCCGCTTTGTTTCCAATATTCGTATATAATTCATTTTGTATATGTTTTTTTTTTTAAATACCGTTGTGCTTGACGTGACCAGTGCACAAAACGTTTAACGATTCAATTTCCATGAAGCTGCGCATTCGGCTCTCTTTGTCTCTAACATTTTTCATCTCCGCTGCCATATTATTGTGTAATTTTGTATGCCCTTACCAACAGAAGCTTTCACGTCATAATAATCTACGGCATTTCTTTCTGTAATAGCCTCACAGGCATCAGGTTTATATATAATAAACCCAAAACGATCGAATTAGGCGAAGGCGACGCGCCACCGAAAATATTTATAAATACCAGGTATGTTACTTACATATCCGACGCACTGTGCATCACCTTTTTTCCTTGAGGGTCTTAGTCTGGGATTGCAGCCATTCACACTAAAAAAAAAAGAAAATGTTCAACTACAGTATTTTGAGCATTGCAGCTATTGCAAATTTGGGCCCAAATATTAGTTTCAGGAGCGTTTTGGGAAATCCTTTCATTTTTTCACGGTATGCAAGTATTTCACAGCGTACGAGAGTCACATACCGTTCCAAATTTTGAACGTGCCCGGGAAAACAGAATGGAGCATGAAGGAAAATGAAAAGCCCTGGTGCCTTCAGTTTTTAAATGAGCATTAAACATTAGTTATGAGCAAGAACTAACAAACCCAGCTGCAAGATTTGCTAGGATAGAAAGAGAGAAAAATAACATTTATTGGCACCCGTCAAAAGGTTGACGAGGATCCGAGGCACAGCTCTGTCCCAGCCTTGTCCTCCCCGTCAGCTGTCGACCTGGATCTCTTGGATCTGAGCAGCGGTCAGGGCGAGACGGATGACTTCACGTTGCCCTTTTTCGTCCTGTTGGAGAAGTAGTGCCTCCCAGGACTCATCTGTTCTGCCAGGTTCTCCAAATCTAGGACACGTCCATATCATGTGGATCATGTCCGCTATGCCATCGCAACGTTTGCACCTAGGGCTAAAATATCCGGGTGCCACTTGCTGTAAAGCTGGGGGTTTGTAGCTTACGCCACATAACCTCCTCGCTTTTGGTCAGTTGCTTACACGCTTTCGGAAATATTGATGTGGCTAAATTGTAATGATCCAGGATGACTTCGGCAGGTATTAAGGACATCATCGAACTGTAGGGGCTCCACATCGCGCAAGGGGTACGGGGTTGTTCATAAGGCGTCACTGGGATCCCGGAATGTAGCTAATCCTCGGGCCAGTACGTGCGCTTTCCCGTTCCCCCTCAACCCCTAGTGCGCCGGTGTCCAAATGAGCGCGACCTGCTCTGCCGTTGGTGGACCACTGGCCAACACTCTTGCTGCTATGGCCAGAATGCAGCCCGTTTCAAAGTTTTCAGTCGCTGATTTGGAGTCTGTAACTATAATTTTGACCTGTTGTTGGGTTAAAGCTAGCGAAATCTTTGGTTTGGTCCTGCAAAATATTGACCCCGGATGTAAGTCTTTATTAACGAATGGCGGCCATAATCAACCTTCATCGCTTTCTTTTGAGGACACTCACTTATGAGCTGCTTTTTGATAGACTAGCACTAATCAGTCAATAATCAGGTCAGGAAATCCGGTAGGTATGACGGCACACGGCTTGGCTTATTATTTTTTTGGCAGCGGTATGTATCTATTTTATACGCCGCATATTCTCTAATAATTACACGACTTCCGATTGTTCTACTTCTGGGTTGGTGAGGTGGACCTCGTCTGTATAATGGTGTATGATATAATATCAAGTGAACAGTACACTGGTCATAGTACCAGATTTCTACAGTCGGGTAACTCACAAGTAATGCTGCACAGATCATGTTTCACTGAACCTTTGTCGTGGAGTCCAATGTAAAATTCTCATATCATCTGTGTTGACAACACAAATTGCGGATAATTTAAACGGCTCTTTAACATGAGGTGGAACGCTAATTTTAAAGAGCAGAGCGAGGCGCACGGCTACCTACGATCTGGATATATTTTTAGGGCACCATGGAGCTTTGCACCTTCGTAATATTCTTCAAATTTCTTAACATACCATACAAACCGAGAAACTGGCGCAGCTAATGTGATTCAGTCAAGTACTACGCAGAAGCTCGCTAAACGAGCTCTTGGGAAAGCCAAGATATTCAACAATGACATGAGTAGCGTTCTTTACTGCTAAGTAATCCACTTCAGAAATTTGTCACCGAAACTTGCCCTCATTAAAATGCGTTTTTCCATACAAAGCCCGTGTCTTAACGAGCATTGAACAAGGGTAGGGGAAGGGGGGGGGGGTAGCCTGAGTTCGGAAAACGAGCCAACGTTTCAACATATGTGCTTGTCCTCGTCTGGGTGAAGGCAAGCCCCAGACGTTTCAAGAAGTGGGCTTGACTTAGTTAGGGCGAACGCGACGACCGAAGAAAGTCTCCTTGTCGAAACGATGGCTCGATTTTCGAGCTGAAGCTGCCCATCTACTCTTGATCAGGGCTCGTTTATACTGGGCAGCCATCTTCTCTCATTCTACCCTAAAGCCAGTACCTATTTTTACGCAGTTCATGTTTATTAGTATAGGTTCTCACTTAACCAAACCAAAGGCTGGAGAGTCTATAGTATTAAAGTTAGTAGGAACGATGATAACATGAGGGCTTGGCTGAAGTGTATTTTTATAACGGCGTTCTGGCTCTGCCTGTCAAGCTCGTCTATGAAAGAAAACATTTTTAACACCTTCATTCTCAGTATGAAGGTTTTATAGAAAATGAAATTAAGCATATAAATTCGCTGCAATCATCACAACTTTGTCACCTGAGTTGATTAGTAGCGGTGCATGGGGGCACAATTAAAAAGAAGATCGCAAGCAGCGACGAAATGGACAAATATTCACGCAGCGCCTTGTTTCGGCAGGTGCTCGAAGCGCAAAACGAAAATGTGTCGACAGATCCAGCGGGACCATCGGTATGAAGTTATTTTTCCAGAATGTTAATCATAGTGTCAGGAGACGCTTTTTTAAAATTGCATTCAAGGCGGTGTACGAAATCAGATTTATGAATGAATTTTATGTTCTCGTTGTTTGTTAAACATTGCATGTTAGTTTTTGCAGCGCAATCGACGAAAAGTTATTTTAGTTGTTTTATATGTTTGACCGAAAGAAAAAGAAAAAAATGTGCGCGCTCGTAGCCTCTCACTTGCGGAAGATATATAAGCCGGCCAAAACGTAGAAGGAGCCCACCTCATCATCACTGAAATTATCGTAGTCGAAAGAAGATTTGACGTGAATTTCGACAAAATTCTGGCCAAGTCAAATTGTGAAAGTATAGCGGGCCATATGTTTGGGTTAGCCCACCTAACTTTTGAAGTCACCACTCTGGTGATCGAAGTAATACAATGTTGGAAACCAATTTCTCACAAATTCGTGAGATTTGTTGAGATAACTTTTCAGGGGCAGCCACCTCCTTTTGTGAGACACCGTTGAACAGGTCATACATAAATTAGGTTGAACGCCTATTGTGGCTGATTTCGCGAGGGGAAATAATAGGTTTTCAGGAACCAAAGTGTAAGACTCGCCAACTTTGTTAAGACAGGCAGGCAATTCGGGCAAATGAAATGTCGAGTGTGCAGATAGTCTCATAGCTCACTCATTCAACTACTCCGTGTTCATCTAGTGAAAAATCAATGCGCATGCTCCCGCCGCCGTTCTCTCATGCTCAGCACATACGTGAATACGAGTAGTCTGGTATACAGGGCTATTTTGTTTCTGTTAGAAAAGCAAAAATCACAATAAATACAGGTGTTCGGATTGTGCGTGTGGCTGAACTGTCATGCCCGTATAATTTTTCAATGCCTTCTCCCACATCGTCACTCATCATGATCCTCTTTCTTTTCTCTTTTCCAGTCAGAGTTTCAGGCCAGATTTTAATCATTTGGGCCAGCCTCTCTGCCTTTCCTTTCAATAAATCCATCTATCTATCTTACAAAGATTGCGGCTATCGTGTGCGTGGTGATGCCATAGAAGATAGCAGTTATATAAATAAACTACCTAGCCAACAATATTTTAGTCCTTTGGTGTGCAGGGGGCTCAAAAATTCAATCTTTTGATATTGAATATTATCAAGGTGAAAGGTGGGCCTTAATTCGGCATGAATTCTTCATTGACAACGTGGTCCCTATTATTAAAGTTTAAGAATGCGTAATTAAATTTGGCCGCATTGGGTGTGCAAAATATCATATTCCATATTGGCGTTCATTTCCACCAATGGGCTTGCAAATACAGATGCAGGAACTGTATGTGCGAATGTGAAATATTAACGTTCTTTTCGCCATATTATTAAGCGTAATGACGTAATAATGTATAAATAGGCAATATGAAATATCCAACTCTGCAACCTACAACTGCTCGTTTTTGAAATTAGGCGGTTCCATTCATCCTTTGGAATTCTTGAATTCAAAAGCGGCACCCACCTTCGATGTTGAGAGCCTACGATTTCTCGATATAATTCCCTAAAATACAATCCCGTCTGAGGTGATCGCTTTTATGGATGCGAAAAACAAGGCGCCCTTCTATTGTTCGATGGCAGTAGACGTTAAAGAAACTCAGTGGTCGACCACTCTGAACCCCTGCACTACGACGTCTCTAATAGTATCAATTGCTTCGAAACGTTGAACAAAATAAACCTAGCCAAACCTAAACATGCCAGATTACAGAGGTAGCAACACTACCTTTAGTGACGGCTTTGTTGCAGCAATTTACGCAGCTTAATAAACCTTAGCAATATATACATTGAGTCATCCCTCTGTTCAAGGATAGTAAAGCTCGTTTGGTGCCTTAAAACAACATACCTTGTGAAGAGATTGTGAACGCACAGCAGGAATATAAGGGCGCAGACGAGATGACGGTGCATTTACAAATTTTTCAATATTCGTCTTTCTTTCGGAGCTGGAACCACAGGAAACGAGTGACATAACTGTAGTAACTTGGAGGTAACTGACACAAAATAGAATAAATAAAAAACGTAGGTGGAACTTAGCTCCTTAGTGCTATGGCACGAGGCTACATAGGCACTGGCTGTCGCCTTCAACTGTACTTTCGGATGCTTGCAATTGTTCCCCTTAAATGTGCACTTTACTGCCCTTTTAAATACTAATTTGTGCATCTATTTTCACCCTGAAACGCACTTATCATGTAGTTGGAAGCCACCAAATTATCTTTTCGTATAGTTATAATTTCACCATGAAAGTCTTTATATTTTCCCCTTGGTTATATCAGGTGCTCCTAGGAAGCAGGCCACTACATTTTAATATCTATGCTTTTGTGATAGGAAAATGGATTCGCTGCTGTTAGGAAACAGCAGCGAAATGCTAACAAGTCAGTCGGTTAGCTAATAAGCAGCATATTCTCTTTTAATGACATGTACAGATATATATGTAGAGAGATGTTTGTAGCTGGCTGTTATTTTCAGCTTTATTGGTGTCTCTAACGGACATGCGATCACATCAGGCCCTGCGGCTGAGGGTTAATAACATTTATCTATCCGGGGTCAAGAGGCGTGCTTTTCATAAATGTGTTCTATAAGTACTTACCAAAAATCAGTCACTGAGTTGTGGACTTATCATGTTATCTTTTATCTTGCTAATCCGGAGCAGGAACAAGCGGGGACGGCCGCCGCCCAGCGCGAAGGCGATGACATGGCACTTCCCCAATAAATATCAGAGTTTGATAAATACGAAGGGGACAAGTTTTTTTTTTTTTTTGGTTGTGAAAGCACACGGTTTTTATAGCATTGGCTCTGCAGCATTTATTTCCATGTCATGAGTTAATCCTTGATCTAGTGCCTTTGCGTCCCACAGATGGCGCCACAGTCCTACTCTGCATGTTTCATTTCGCGCTGAGCAGCAACCGTCTTCATCTTAAGCTATGTAGGAGGCATCATCGACTCCATCTTCCTACCGAGGCACAAGAGCGGGCTGCCGCCGACTCCGCATCATATAAAGCTGCAACACTTCTAGCTTTGTGCGGCAATAATCCTATCTTTCGCCACGTTCCAAGTTCAAAGCATTCTCGTGCTGTGCATAGAACAAGAAGTTCCATATGCGCCGCTCCTTCATTAAACCTATACTGTAATAAAATTGCACCCGTGCCTGTCTAAGGCACACGTCCTCGAGGAAAGGGGGACAAGCGCGAGTGGGAGGTCTGGTATATTTCTGCGACTTCTGCATATGTTTTAGCTGTCCACAGGGCAACCAGAATCAGCTCTTTTTCTCTATTGTATGGGAGAGATGCAGTGATTTCTTGCAAATTTTCTTCGTAAAATGAATGAAATCACTGAGGCACCGCAACAGTCCTAATTGGTATCGCCACTCCTAGCTTCAGATGCCGACATCAGTGTCAGGGCATCTGCAAACACGACTTTTAATGCATCCCACCTGTGACATTTGCTGTTACTAAACCCGCGCATATACCTGAAGGATGCATGACGATCCAAGATTACATGTTGCGAAGCCGATGGCCAGTTCCGAACCCTTAGGACAATCAATGCAGAAGACACATCAGGAAGCACCTTGCGAAGTCACTGGGCACATTACAGTAAATAAGCACTAATCGCTGTTGTTGCAAGGTCACTGAAGCGTACACAGGCGTGTGGTCTGTCCAAGCAAGTGACCATGTTGTTGGGCTTTTGACGGGCAGCTCAATTATTCCACTTAAAGGCCAATGGAAAGCTATTTACGAATACCGGAAAATGGCCGCGAGACATAGGTATTACATCAGTCGTTACCGCAACGCAGACATTTTTGAGCTACCACTATTACCACTGAAAATACGGGCGATCTAAAATGATGCTGTTCTCCCCTCTGCCCCCCCCCCCCCCTCCTCCCCTGAACTAAGCCTCCACCAGCGCACAAGAAAAAATAAACACGTCGTAACGGCGCGCCGTCAAGCCACGTCCCGACCGGGTAAGTTAGGAGCATCCAAAGAGCATGCGCGCCCAGGAAGCCAGTGTGATGTTAGATGGGAGGCTGGCGCGCACGGTGACATGTCGCCCCAATCGGTGGCGAGGTCACCAGAAGCACTTTTTAAAATTTACTTGTATTTTATACAGTCCGCATGAAGCTTTCACATTTAACCCAAATACTCACAAAGACAATTTTTACGAATTTATTCCATTTTAATACTGCCACAAGAGCAATTTCAGGGGCACTTTTACTGGCTCTATCAATAGGGAAGCGCATACCCGCGCGGGAGAATGTCAGGGACTTCATCCATCAGTCCTGATAGATGATGCAGAATGCAAATGTTGTTCAAGTGTGCGCTGTATTTTTAAGTATGTGTAGGCGAGGCATTGTTTGGAGAGCTGTCGGGAGCATGAACCACAGCACCCTCCCCTCCGCCCCCTCAAATGCAACTTTGTGTTTGAGGCATCATGACAGGCTTTACAGGGATTACAAATAAATAAATTTATTTACCTCACTTACACTCAAAAATATATGGAAGGCCCCACTGCAGAACTGGCTTACTCCGAGGTCATTATATAGAAAGCGGGCTTTAAACTATGTGCTTCTGCCATTCAAAAAGCCCAGAGTGTATAGAACACTTTTGCATGCTGCTGCCAGCATCTCGGATATATCCGGTTGCTTTTCACATCAAAAACTGGTAAAACGTGAAGTATGCTTCCTGCGGGTATGGACGTTAACGAGGTAATGCAGGCATATACGAACTATTGAAAGCACTGAATATGAATTCCTAAACGTGATTATAGGAATAAATTTTTGTTCTTGGTGCAGTGATCACATTTGTTGCCATAAAATCTGTGTTCTAAAGACATTTGTAATACACAAATCCAAATTTTATGTCTTCTACTTGATCATTCGCTTTGAAAAATGAATTTGACTATAATTTCACTGCAGTGTTAAGCCACACATTTTAAATTTTTACTGCATCAGAAAAGGTACTCACAGTCAACTTTCGAATGAGAAGCCGAATTGAAATTGCTTCAGTGCTCCAGCTTTATGAGCATGTACAGCCTCTCAAGAAAATGTACGTGAGAGATGCGTGAATAGGAATAAGGCTCTCAATATATAAAATGTTCAACAGTTTTTCCCGGTATAATTTCGGCTTTTATCAAATATTTTAACGGCGCGAAACATAGGTTAACATTTATATATCTGTTTCTGAAAATAAAAAGATGGTAACACCGAACTGTTGTGGCTCTTGTAGACACCTGGAGACAACTAACACCTAGGACGTAAAATTCTAGGTAGTAGAGACCATTTGAAAACAATTAATTAGAATTGTAATTAATGTATGTATATCACAAAATGATACATATTTTCCCGATATATGGGACAGAATAATGTGTATAACTCCTCCTTCAAAGAGTCGTGAGGAACCCCATAAGCGACGGCTCGTTCTTTGTTCGTTTTCCAAGTTTCTTTATGGACCGCTACTACGTAAACAAAGTTACATGTTTCCTTAAAAAAATCTAAATGTTTTTCGTAGGTGTTCCCGCGATCTGTCAGAGTTTGCGGTAATTTGAGCAAAATAAGACTAATAGAACACGTTCTAAAAATTTTGTGCTTTGAAATTATATAGCATCGAAGTCATAACGCATTATTTCGCAGAAGAAATGAATGCAGCCACACATATTTTTGGGTAAACAATGTTGATCCGCCGCGACAAGAAATTTGTGCCTGCGGATATATTTTGGTCTGCTGTGGTTTTCTGCCACATTCTGAGACTAATAGATGCACTATGAGTTCTTTATTTCAGCAGTATATTAGCACACAGTACTCCGTCCAAATCTAAACTTTAGATAAAAAATGCCAATACTGCAAGAATTCATGCCATGCAGCAAGATAGCTACGGCTGCTTTGTTTCTTGCCTGCAAATTATTCTTCTAAGTTTTATGACTGAAGTACACATTTTCGAGCTAGTGACTGACGTATACAGCCCGTAAGTTTTTATCACTATCACCGCAGTGCCGAGCACACGGCTCTGCAGCGCTCTGTGACAAAGAAGTGCGGTAAGGCTGGATAAAAATTGTAACCAGGTTTTCTGTATAGGGAGTCTACAAGTTATCTTAGTTTAAAACTAGTCTTTTACAATCATAACTGTGGCGCCCTCGATGTTGAGAATACAAGAATAATGAATAGAAGCATCACGGTGCTGCGAAATCGCTGAGATAGCACCGCTGGCTTCTACGGACAAGACACGGTATCATTACAAAGGTGTTAGGGAGATAGGAGTGTCGCTGCCGTCGTCACGTGGTGAAGCGGAGAGTACTACGTGGGACTACTAGGTTGCCGCTCCCGCAGGACCCAGCAATGCCACTTCATCCTTCCTTTTTGGCCTTGTTTCTCAATGCGAGTTACATCTACAAACATTCCGCCGCCGCGCCGCGCGGCTTTTATCAGCGATCAGGGAACCACGCCAGCATGAAGAGTTACTGCAGGAACACTGGTTTTCAGATTCATGGCGAGAACACGATGGGGCAGCAACTGCCGGTTGATGGTTCTGTTTGAAAAGGCCTTCGTTGATGGAGCATTGCGCTATACTTTACTGGTGCTTCAAAATTACCTCTAACAAGTCAGAAAATCCTTGAAGCCGCGCGGAACAACTGCTTGCGAATATGCCTTGGCCTGTCAAAAGAACGTGCAATCACAGTTCGACGACCGATGAGCATGATTGCTGCTATTGACGAAGCCGTTTTTCTTTATTGTTTTGTGGGCTCCCGCCAGCCCAATGAAGAGCTATTAGTTGCAAATGTTGCTGACACCGGTCGCGTTGATGCCGAGGTATATGGTTCAATGAGGATAAACGGCGAGAATCTGCAATGGCGGCATTCACCGGGCGTTAAAATCCCGAATTCAGAAAGAAACATTCAAAAAGGAATGATACGACGGTTCGGGCATGAATACAGAAAAGTTCCACAAAAACATTGCACTGAAGCCTGAACCAGCGCAACCCTGGAAAGATTCCAATTACGGAAGAGGATCTAACAATTAACAGCCTCAAGTGTAAACAAATGCAAGCTCTCTTTCGTCTTGCACCACAACCCCCTAAAGGAAAATTAAAATGAAATATGGGACAGATGTGTGAGCCCCGCCGGGGTGGTACAGTGGTAAGACGTCCGACTACTGTCCGGAATACCCGGATTCGAACCCGACCTCGGCGGCTGCGTTTCGATGGAGGCGAAACGAGGAGGCGTCCATGTGCTGTGTGATGCCAGCGCACGGTAAAGATCCCCAGGTGGTCGAAATTACTCCGAGACCCTCCACTACGGCTCCTCTTTCTCTCTTTCCCCTTTAACTCTCACCTTCCTCCCTTCCCTTACGGCGCGGTTCAGGTGTCCACAGACACAAGTGTGACAGATACTGCGCCTTTCCCTTCCTGTGAACCAATTATTATTATTATTATTATTACTATGGATGCAGTTCAGGGCTGTAACATGCAAGCTAAACCATGAGTATTACGGCATGAAACAAGTTGTTAAATATTAACGCGAAAGCGTAACTTCGTTACATTCTGATTTCTGTCCGCAGACCGTGTCCGTCCGTAAACCGTGTCCGCAGACCGCGTCCGCAAAATCATGTCAGCAACAGTTGGGGGTAATTGAGAAGCGGTAGAGGTTAATGAGTGATGTCAATCAATTTAGGCTGGCGTAATGTTGCAGCAGAATAAATAATTAAGCCAAACAGTTAATTAGATAATCAATTGCAGGCAAAAAATGTAAAAGTTGTTCACAGCAGTTGTGAGTAATTGAGAAGTGGCAGACGTTATTGAGTGGTATCAATCTATAGAAGTTGACTTAATCTTGTGTCCGAAACAATAATGAGGCTTATAAGGTAATTAGGTATTTAATTAGAGGCAAAACACGCAAAGCCGTGTCTGAGCAGTTGTGAGTAATTGAGAAGTCGTAGAGGTTAATGAGTGGTGTCAATCGATAGAGGAGGATGTAATGTGTGCAAAAAATAAGTAGGTAATAGGTTAATTGAGTAATTAATTAGAGGCACGAAATGAAAAAGTAAAGGCGAAAGTGGACTCATTAGCGGATGGCTTGGCGTCACATTTGAATGTATCGAATAATAAAATAGTAAATTAAATCAGTCAGTTAGGGTGACGTGAAGGATGTGCCGTTACGCAACCGGAAGTAGAGGCTAAAAACGGCATAGGAAGGGATTGGTGCTCAATTGGAAAGTACCAAAGACTAAAGTAATTAATTAAGGCAATCAAATAGAGTGACTTCAGGGATGTGGCGTTACGCAACCGAAAGGAGAGCCGAAAAGGGGCATAGGAAGGGATTGGCGCGTAATTTGAAAGTACCAAAGGCTAAAATGAATAAACAAGAACTGAATAATGTGACGTAGAGGATGTAACGCCACTAAATGGAAACTAGAGGCAAAAAGGGGCATAAGAACGGATTTGCGCGCAATTTTAAAGACCAAGGACTAAAATTGGTAAACAAGAAGTGAAACAAGCAATTAGAAGCAACCAGAAGCAACCAACAGCAACATCCGTGCTTTCGCATTACTCCAATGCAGATTTTTGCATTGCTCTTTATTTTTAATAATCATTCATAGCAATTGAGGCTTGAAATGTGGCGAATAATGTTTACTAATCAGGACGTTTGCATTGCGACAATGCGTAGTGCCGGCATGAATATTTTGCATAAACAATTCCTTAACTATACTTAGGCATTCTAACTACCTCATACGTTTTCTACTGAGCGCTGCACACCTGAGCGAACGATCTACCTTTTCATGAAAGGCCTGATTTTCGAACTGTGTGAATCTATGCATATTACGATGGTGTCCACGTTTCTTCAAGATGTTGCAGAAGCGGCCGCTGTTGTACTAAGAACGTCCGAATAACTGCCACAACGAGCTCCACCTTTTGCGTTCTTGCCATGGCTGCCCGTTCAGGCAGATATTTAGGCTAGGAACATCACTGCTAAAGTTGTTCGGCTACCCGCATCATATAAACAGAGCATTTGTAACATTGTGTTTCGTAACATATTGTAACAGGTATAGCGCCGAAACAACTCAGTAACTTGAGAACTAACTCAAATTACTGACATTCTAGTGGAAATTAAGAAGAAGAAATGGGCATGGGCAGGACATGTAGTGCGAAGAGAGGATAACCGATCGTCGTTTAGGGTAACAAACTGGCTTCCAAGAGAAGGAAAGCGTAGCAGGGGGCGGCAGAAAGTTAAGTGGGTGGATGAGGTTAGGAAGATAACATTGGTCAAGTGGATGCAGCTAGCACAGAACCGGTTAATTCGAGAAATATGGGAGAGGCCTTCGCCCTGCAGTGGTTATATCAGGCTGATGATGATAATGATAGCGCCGAAGGTCCAGGAAGCACGTCATGAGCCTGGAAGTTAAGTTAAGTTAAGTTAAATTGGTTCACAGGAAGGGAAAGGCGCAATAACTGTCACACTTGCTCTGTGGACACCCGAACCGCGCCGTAAGGGAAGGGAGGAAGGTGGGAATGAAAGTGGAAAGAGAGAAAGAGGAGCCGTAGTGGAGGGCTACGGAGTAATTTCGACCACCTGGGGATCTTTAACGTGCGCTGACATCGCACAGCACACGGACGCCACTTCGTTTCGCCTCCATCGAAACGCAGCCGCCGCGGTCGGGTTCGAACCCGGGAACTCCGGCACAGTAGTCGGGCGTCTTACCACTGCACCACCCCGGCGGGGCGCCTGGAAGTTTGCCGAAGTCCGAAAGTGGGACGAACGCGACGATAACCAACCAACTTCGTCGTCTATGCCAACTATTCATTGACTGTCTCAGCTTCGTCGTCGATCACTGTTCGTATCATATGATACCCTTCAGCCGATGAGATAAAACATTTTGGTAGTGTTTATTTGGAAGGCTTGTGGCGATGAAAATCTAGGATCGTAGAGCAATATTGATGGCAGAAATTATAGTATGCCAGTAATGCAAGAGGCAATCATGACAATAAAACACAACGAGTAACATCGATATGAAATGAAAATTATTCTGTTGTGTTTCCGTGCTTCAGGAGAGTGTGCGGTATCCGTTATACTAAGGATTCACGCCAACACAAGCTGTGCATCGGGTATAAATGCATTTACGGTTGAATGAATCCTGCAAAATGGATCACAAGAAAAATCATATGTCTACCGTTTAATTTTCCTTCGGAAATTCTCCAAAAAATAAAAATCTACAATAAAACTTTAGAAAGAGCCAAATATTTAGGCAAATTATATATACCCGACAACACTCAAAAATTTCTGCAGCGTACGATAAAAAACATTTGCATGCGTACAGCATTACCACGAATAATTTTTTTGTCTAATTTGGTTTCTTTCCAAACAAGACTAACTTGCAAGAAAGCTGCACTTGGACTAAAATGTTATCGCTGCTGTATTTCATCAAGCGATTGTGCCTGTAGGTACGCGGTAAGCGAGGTGCTGTGCGCCTAAGTGCAATTTTTCTTGGGGGCTTTGCAGCCCGCAATTTTAAATCCACGCAACTAGGCAATAATCCGAGAGTGAATTGAAGGTGGAGGGAGTTAATGGAGATGGTTGACTAAAAACGTTCCTAATTCGAAAGGGCGAAGTAATGTTTCGATATAAGGTGACTATTATAGAAAGAACTACTCATAGACTTTAATAAAAATGTACATAACAAAAAAGAATTCAACATTACTGCCAATTGTTTGAATGCTGCATTTAACCGTATTGAGATAAGCAGGTTGGACTAGCTTTTCATACATTGGTTGGTTGGTTGGTTGGTTCATAGGAAGGGAAAGGCGCAGTATCTGTCACACTTGCACATACATTGCAGATGTAAAAGGAAAGGGGTTACATTGACCCAACACTTGTAGAAGATGCTGATGGGCAATGTACACATACGGACAATGTTCAAAGATTTTTCCAAATATCCGGGATAGCAGAACGTATAAGTCAGCAAGTCAGGTTTTGAAGGAAACAACTGGGGAGACAGTAAAGTTCCGCCTTGAAAATTAAGATGGCACCGCGATGAGGGCTTCTGTCAGTGGCCCTGCTTGCGGATTCTCGCTTCATTTCCTGTATTTTCTAGTCGCTAACCACTACCTCTAAAATTGTTCGTCATCTCATTTTTACAGACAACAATACAGTCGCAAGGCAGCAGATCTGAACGACCACATGCACGAGCCAAGCTTAGTGGCGTTGCGGTTACGTTGGCATCTATTCGCTTGCCAATCTCAAATCAACTACTCTAGTGGAAAGCTTCTGCAAATACGCGTGGTGTAGGGACGTAACACAACGTCTGACAAATCAGTGAACGGCCACGTCAGCTGCCAGAGGCATATACCAGATTATAAGGCGAAAGTCTGTCTAGCCTCATGGAACGAAATCCCTTCCACGAGGGATGTTTGCGAGATCTGTGGGCGAGATACGTTATATTCGGTGAGATTCCTCGAGATGTGTTCTTGTCTAACGTTCTTGCCATTTGTAGCCTCACGACTGAACGCACGCTAAGGAACACCATGCGACTGGAGCGATGTTGTATCGTCCAAACTCACACTTGCCAAAGAAAGCTTGTTGTCAAATACTGCGTCTTTCCTTTGATGTAGCAATTATAATTATATGTAGCACTGTACTGTGGGGCCCCACAGCCCCTTTTAGCGTTTCGAACCGCGCGCGCTTTTTTCTGTTTGTGTTGGTGTCCGCCCGGGCAGCGCGAGTACGCATGAGCGAGCTGCCCGGAGCGGGGGCGGCATGTTATCGGCGCGAGACAGAGGGTAGATAAGCGCGTTGGAAGCAGGGCTCGTGGCTTTGTCGTCGGGCGGCCGGCCAGAGAAGGGCGGCGTGGCAGCGTCCCAAGCCGGCGGGATGTACACGGACGACGGAGCGGAGTCCTGCGAGGCGCAGACGGAAGCGGCGCCTTCAAGGAAGCCTTAGGAGTGTTAGCGTGAGTGCTGCCACGCGAGTAGCAATGTTTTTGTACCGTGATCAACGCTTTGGCCCTATTACTCGCCCTATCCGCGCCGCAGTGTGTTTTGTGTTGTCGCGGTGAAGCCCTGACCCATGTTCCGTTTTATTCTGCATAGTCCATTGTCGCGAACTTCGACGGCATGTTTCCAGCGCAGTTTTGACCAATGCTGTTTCTTTTCTATTTTATACTTTTCTGTTGATCCGGAATAAACCGGTGCTTTTAAGAAAGACTTGGTTTTCACTCGTCGGGCGAGACCATCGCTCGCGAACCCGTATTCTAGAAGGCGGAGCCTTCAGTACAAACGCCGATATGAGGCAAGCGAGGAGAGGACAATGATGGGAGAGGAAGGTTAGGCTTCGCCATTCTCCTTTTCAGAGACATCTAAGAGACTCTATAGCATTTAGGTTTGCGTCATTAATGGCGGAAAATGCGGGCAGTGGTGGCCTGGAGGACATACTGTGCCTCCCCCCTTTTCTGTCTGTACCTCAGCCAAAGCAACTAAAACATATAAATATGCTGCGGGAAAGTAAATAGGCCATAACAATCATTTTCGAAATTAGGGGCCTACTTTTTAAAGCTAGATCAGGGTGTCCTAGAACACGCAGCTACAAAAGAAATTTAACAATGAAGATGACGCGTGTGCTGTATGTGGTAAATCCAGTGAAACAATTGACCATATCATACTCGAATGTAATGGTATCCATCCCGAAGTTGAGGCAGGCGCAGTCACTGTTCCTGAAGATCTGGGGTTTAGAGATACCAGTGGCCGGGTGAATAAACCGGCGGTGAGAACTAGCAAGAAACGACTGGAAGATCAGTAGCTTAAAAGCAGAGAAGTGAGATAATGTTAGTAATGCAGAAACAAAAATTTAATATATAGAACGATGGTTTAGCTAACCAATCTAAAACAATAATTAAGATATAGGGAGAAAAATGAGCATGATAGCTACATCTACCACCCCATTTCAAAGGGGACGCTCCTATATTCCATACATCAATCCATCTTGAAGCCAAACAAACTATGTAAAATTGGAATAATTAAGATTCCAGTTAGTTTCAACTTATGTGTATGTGGAAGTTCTGCCTGGTCACTTTTTCTTTCACAAAGCCGACACCGACCACTATGCCGACAATGCCAGACTTTTTAAGAACTGAACCGTTACTGCTATTGCAATACTATTATTTGCCGGATCAACCATATCTAATAACTTTAAACCATGGAGTCCATGAGGACTAATTATGTATTGAATGCGACAGCATTACAAGGAATGGTTGTGGTATATGTTACTTTTGTTGCATGCTGACGTGCTCGTTGTGCATTTTTTACTGTTTTTTTATATTACAATTCATACCCGATTGTCGATGCCAACTTGCCGCTGCCATTTCCCGCGCCTGAAATTTTGGACATATCCGGGGACCTCATGTCAAAAAATCGCTGTTGGCTAAACATTAGCGCTCAGGCCTGTGAACTTGCCAAAGTAGTCCTAGACCCTGCCAAGCCTGCTATGTCTGTGATCCTGAGACTTCAATAACTCGCTAAACAATGTGTCCACTGGCATGTCATGTACCAGGGATATGCCAACTGGACCAAGGTTTTGTTTTATGACGCCTCCAAGAACACCGAGCAACCATCAGCCGGCCCTGACCCCTACCAATAAAGAATCGTCTGTTACAGGTCATTAATAAACCACTTTGTGAGGGAATCCAGTTTTTATTGCGATAGCAATCCTGCGTCGTCCCAGGAACGGCCACCTTTGACCTTGGCCAGCAGCGCAGAAGAAGAACGCTCGGTGATCGGGAGCTAATGCTTACGCTCCACATTCGTTTCGGCATCATTGAATGCTTCTCATTTATATGCGGGCTGTAGCTTACGCTTTCGCGTCATCCTCTTAAAGGATGAGCTTAAGTGTCCCCAATAATGTAGCACCTTACACTGATAGGGCGTGATAGAACAATAATGTAGCCGGCAAAAGAAGCTTTCGCCGATGCTATCGCAATTCAATAAGGATTAACCAGAGTTAAACCACAACTAATTTTTTTTCTGAGCAGTGTAACAATTCTTTGTCAATAAGTGATTCAATGCGTGTGGCCTACTATGACATTTTAGGCTGATAATTGTCATAACATATAGGCCACAGTGAGTTATTGTAGCGACTTGCCTGTGGCCAGCCGTGCCAGGAAGATAATAATGTTTTTCTTTCTTTCTTTTTTTCTGTCTGTCTGTCCCGGGAAGAAAAATTTCATGGAAGTGGATTCGAACCCAAGAGTTACTTGTGGACACGGAATAGAAAACATCTTAGTTATCCGCACAGCAAGCCACCTCACCATGTTTAACTATCAATTGCACGCGCTGTGCGTTGCGTGTCCTCATCTTGAACAACTTCAATCCGTCCGCAATGGATCCGAACTCACCCTTACTGCATTGCCCAAATAAGTTGTGTTAAGCTGTCTCAAAATTTTACAGTGCGCTGCAACTAATAACTCCACCCATCAATTTCTCTTATAATTGCCTGAAGCCTATGCTTGAAAAGCCAGTTTAAACAAAAATCGAAATGAAACAATGTTCTAGCGCACACATATTTCATTCGGCCAAGTGAACTAAATCGACTCCAAGTTGTTTTCATTACGAACGGGTTTCCCTTGAAAAGGGCCTTCCATTGCTATCCCATTATTACCGTTCTTACGCAGCTTGAAATATTGCAGTGTTTATTACTTCAAAGACGCACCAGGTGGAAGGCTGTACCTCTATCTGTGAAGCAAGCTAATTTGTGTTTAGTGAACAAAAACTTATTCAGCGAAAATTAGCACAGGGCAGGAGAAAACGGAGCGATTTGGCAGAAGTCTTCGTCTAGGAGCGGAGTCTTTCAGGCTGATGATGATGAAGATTATTATCGGACCTGCACCATGCTGTATCTCCAGATTTCAGCATTGATAGAAAATGCTTTGGATTGAGCTTATCTCTTGCCGCTTGTAGTCGGCGTACAATGTTGAGGAACTCCGGGTATGCACTCAGATATCCTATGCAAAGTGGGTTGTTGCTCAGCAAGGTAAATAGAAAGACTTACAGAACACTGTAGAAGACCAAGGGAAGAGTGAAAGGTAAGGTTTTGTGCGATGTCTACTGCGATCAGTGTGCTGCCCTCTAGACCAAGATATGGCTACTTCTAAAATTTAGAGTATCGTTCAGAGTTACCGCTTTAGCATTGATACAATTCTAAGTAGCCTTGAGACATGATTCTAAACGTATGCAATGTCCTTTCCGTCTCTTGAGGTCCCAACTAATCCAATCACAATAACTGCATGTTTACTGCGACCAAGGACATCTTAAAAACAGTAACGTCAACTGAAGAGGAGAATTTTTATTGAAATATTTTCTGTCTTTTAAAATGTCTGTTGCAATTTTTGAAAATGTTCCTTTAATCATCGCGTCTGTGTGTCGTTTTACAGGCGCAACGTATGCAACGCGTATGGTGCTAGTCTGAAATTCGCTATGAATTTGGCGCTTGTGATATCCAAATAGCCCTACCGGAATCACTGCACTTTACTGTTATCGGCCTATTTTAAATCGGTTCAAGAAATATTCAAAAATATAAGTATTTCTTACCGCATTTTTGTTTGGAATGTTCCATAGAACTCGCGATGATGTACGTGACGTCGTAAAATACTGTCAATTACATTAAAATCTTTATTCAGGCATTTTGCGACAAATAATCGAAACGAGTAATCTTCACAATATACGCCCAATTGGATGCTCTAGACATCAGTTCCCTTACTTTCAGCAGACAGAAATAAATATGAGAGGAACACACGGCCCCATTCAAAGTTAGTCAATAAAGGATTTCGACTAAGACTAATACAAGGAACACAGCTGTTTCATTTCTATCCTCACTTGCTTCACTGCAACACTAAGAGATATATAATGTTATAAAAGTTTAAAAAACACTATCACAAAAAAATACTTATTAAAGACCAATTCTGTCCCTTCCTCAGGGGCTAAAGTGCGATGCCCGCAGTAGCAAGCAGCGGCCTTTATTTCCCCTTTCCCAAGGCGTGGTGGAGTCCATTGTGTAAGCGGAGAGTAGCGTCCCTAGTTTTCTATTCACTGCTGCTGCTGTAAGCCGAATGAACCAAGACTCGACATGTCGTCTTTGGAAATGATTGGTTTCCACGGCAACGAAGCTCATCTCCTCAAAGGCAATTTTGCAATTTTGTGGTTGGCGCGAACGCAGTGCTCCGTGAGGGGGTTGCTTTCTGAGTTCATTTTCTAGACATCATTGTTGTGTTGTAATATTTGCTGAAGGAGGCTTTCTGTTACGCCAATATATGAGGCCGGGCACTCGGAGCACGATATTTTGTAAACAACGCCAGGTTGTTTTACTCTGGGGATGCGATCTTTTGGTAGCTGATGTTCTCGATGTTCTAGTTCAAGTCATATAATGTTATGTGCTTAGAGCAATACATTTTAATTCACAGATGAAGATTTGGTACTCATGGTAAAAATATAAAAAATGTTTGAAACATCTACCTAGTGGGATGTGTAGCCCTTGAATGTATTATGAAATACAAGTGACAAACCAACTTTCTTATCTTTCACTCCTGCAGAAAAATCACAATCGGTATTCAATACGCCTTAGAATCCATATAATCCCCTTTTCTTACTGCACCATTCCTCGATGCCTTATTGATCGGCATTTAAAATTTATTATAGACAACAAATCACAAGTATTTAAACATGCTTTTGCAATTCCGATAACATTAGACGGGCGTTTTTATTCTCCCATTCATTCTATTTATTTTTCGCTCATCCATACCCATATTCCTACGCATACCTTCAATGAGCTGCACTTGTAGCCCTCATATTTTATGCGTGTTCCACCATCAGAATCAGCTACTCTGCCTGGTCACACTCGGACTGTTTGCATTGTCTATTCATAACGTCTAGATTATTAAAGTAGCGCCAGTCCAAGACGAGACATAAATAAATGAAAACCAAGCACTACGCTGACACTACCACCACCTATTGACGAGAAGAATAACGCATATAGAGGTGATATGATGACCCGATACCACTCAAGGGCTCCCCATCTGGCAAACCTGCCCATCATCATCGGGACAACAACTGCATAGTAAAAATTAAGGAGATCTCGCTGAATGGAAATGGCAGAGACAAGATAAGCCACCATATCAAGAAAGTTCTGGTGGTAGACCATAGTTGACAAGCATCTGTCAACTCCGCAGCGGTGGATCTGCGGTTAGGGCACTGGAACCCGACCATGCGTGATCGAATCCCGGTGGTGGCGGCCCCTTTTCAATGATGGCTTAAGAAAGGCTCCTGGGTATCATGCGATATCAGTGCAAGTTAAAGAACCTTATTTCATTCTAATTTTCGGAGTCCTCTTCTCTGACGTGTCTCAGTCGAGTCGTTGTGGGGCAAAAAACACTACAAATCATCATAATCATCACCATCCTTAGAGTGACTATACCCACTGCAGGTCGAAGGCCTCTCCCATATTTCTCCAATTAACATGGTCCTGTGCTAGCTGCATCCACTTGACCCCTGCGAAATTCTTAACCTCACCCGCCCACATAACTTTCGGCCACCCCCTGCTACGCTCTCCTTCCCTTGGAATCCAGTTTGTTATCCTAAGCGACCATCGATTATCCTCTCTTCGCGCTACATTTCCTGCCCATGCCCCTTTCTCTTGATTTCTACTAGAATTGATTTCCTACAAAACAATCATCGAACAAAACCTGTCTCAGCATACCTCCTGTAAATCTGACAACCAGAGAACGAATGCAAACGCTTTACTTTATCCTAAGAAAAAAAACAAAAAAATAGTTTTTATAAAAAAAAAACGTAATGAAGTTACACAGCCTTATATCGTGTCCTTCCTGACTATACAGATATTTACAGTGTCAGCATTGTGCTTAGCCTTTATTTTGTATCTTTAAATTCTTCTGCTAAATATACATCTTCATTGGTAATTCCTGCTCGGCCGAAAGAGAAATTAATAATATGTTCATATGCTTGATTTCGATGTAGTAATACTGCACATAATCGGTCCAAAATACCATGCTGCATCCAAAATCTCGCAATACTCATCAACACCAAACTCCACTATATTTTAATATCTAGCTGAATCTCATCACCTGTCTGTATCAAGTGACGCCACACAATATCATAGCATCTCGGCGCTAAAACTGACTGATCCGAAAAATCGATATTTTCGATGTTATACGTAATGCTTAAAAATGAGTGAAAAGGAATTTCAATGTAACATTTATATCTTAGCTGCATTTGTTTTCTCGCTTCTTTTTCAACACAATTTTTTCATCGCTTTGTCGTAATTCTTCGGGTATTTCGGTTTTTATTTATTTCCGTTTTGCAAAAATACTACTTATTCTTTGGCGTGGGTTGTAAACAAAACTTGTTTTATATTTCATTATATTACACAAATGCCTCTTCTTGCCTTTAATATTGCTCGTTTTCTCTGCTGCCATCTTATTGCCTCATTTTTATGCACTTGTCAAAAAGGCTCACATCTTATGATAAACCATGGATCCTTTTTCTGTAAAAGCTGCACTTGCCAGGGACGCAGCCGTGGAGGCACAGCGTTTCAACATCACAAAACCTCCAAAATTTTTTAAGGGCTGCATATCCCTTACCTTCATGTCTGCTTTCAACATTTTATCCCCAATTTTTTTCAATCGGTAGCATATAACCCACCCGCTAAAATATTTGTTCCTACACTACTGTCAAATGCATCATGACTGGATGCAACAAAATTGTAACTGAAACGATCGGCGTTGGTGACAGCGACTACCCGTTGAATATTTTTACAAATGGCAGGTATGTTACTTACACCTCCGACAGACTCAGGGTCACCTCTTTTTCTTAAAGGCCTTAGTCTTGGGTTGCAACCTTTGACGCTAAATAAAATAAAATATTTAACTGCAATAGTTTTAGCATTCCAACTATTGGTAATTAAAGCCCACATAATAGGTCTAGAATAATGAAGGACACCTTGCATATTTGTTCATAGCGATACGACTATTTCTAAGTGTGTGAATGTGATATCATCCTTGATTTTAAACGATCACAGAAAACACGGTAAACGATGAAGAAAAATGGCAGAACCATGTACCTCCTGTTTCTAGTAATGAACAAAAACTAACAAAGGCAACAACAAGTTCTGCCATGATAAAGCTTGGTTTGGTCGAGCAAAAGGTTGCGAGGTACGATCTTATACAAATGAACGACTGCGCCGTAACCATATTTTCGCTGGTTACTCCTGCTGACGCTTACAAATTAGTTGCTCCTGTAGGTGAATCTCATGTGCAGAAAGTTATATACCATATATCTTCTAATCAAGGCTGCACTTGTCATAGAGCCCGACTTCTGCAGTTGTTTACGTCACATATGAAGCTGGGTTGAATAGTTTTCATCAAACATTTTTGTGGAGTGCAGTGTAATAGGATCATACTTTTTCGGTTGACACATAAATCTTTGGTAAATTATGAAAGGCTATAACATCCGATAAAACGCCTATTTCGCGGGATCGTAGCGAGATTCAGGGGCTATATACGAAATGTATATAAGGCGTTTTTTCTTTTCGACACCATGTTGCTTAGCAGCCTCCCAATATTCTTTAAATATTGAACGCACCTTATAAGCTGGGAAGCTGGGAGAACTGGCGCAGCTCATATTATTCAGTACAGGACTACTCAGCATCTGACTAAATGAATTGTCAACAAATCCGAGGCATTTATTATATTACGTGTCACACTTTTCATCTGAAATAATTCACTTGAGAAATTTTTTGCAGCACCTGGCATTAATTAAAACCCGTTTTGCCATACAAAGTCTGTGTCTGTAATTTTGGGCAAAGTATGTTTATTAGATATTTATTACTCTAGATTCTCACTTAACTAAACCAATGGCTCAATATAGTATTGGATCACATTGGCAGGCGTAATTCCAAAGTGAGGGTGCTTGGTTGAAGAGTATTTTTCAAATGGCCTTTATAGTTTCAGGGCCAAAACCGTCTTTGAAAGCCAAAATATTAACATCTTCTTTTTCAATACGCAGTGTTCATTGTGAACAGAATGCAGCTTTTCAAAGCATTGCAACTGAGACAATATACTGGCACCTTAGCTTAGTGTTCCCGGAGACTGTGATGGGGTCCAATTGATTAGATTGGGCGAGACACTGATGAAACGAGCCTGTTAGTTAAGCCGCCATGTTTTTACCATAGTGGCCAACAGAGTGGTAACATTCGGGTAGATGCCGGTTACAAAGACTGCACTACCCTCCTTGGGAAAGTTAAATGAGTGCACACACTGTCACAAACCACTATAGAAAGGTCTCTCACTGGCTAACAATCACAAAGTCAGGTCTCAAAGTCAGACAGATGACGTGGAGGTTTTCTGTTTCTCTGTGGATAGCGCCGTGTTTGAGAACTCTGGTGCAATGCAGATGGTGTAGACGGGTGCAATTTAGGAGGTGCAGGCTAGTTTACTAAAGGTGGTGGATATATGATGTCATCGCGGTTGAGTGGTGTTATGGCTGATGCTTGTTTGAGGCCAGAGACATCCTTGAGAAAACTTGAGCTGCGCGTTATTACTCTTTTTTCTCTCGATGCCTTGATTTGTGATCCATGAATGCTTACAATGATATAAGGGTCTGGATCATAGTATGGAGTGAACTTGTCGCGTCTCTCTTGCTTGCACAGGACTTGTTTACCGATAGAGAAGCGATGTGGTTGAGTATGTCTTCGTGCATCAGCATAATGTTTGTTGTATGCCTTTTTCTCGAACGCAGTTGTTTTCAACCTTGTTAAGTCTTCATTGTGCGAAGGAGCTTCAGGGTAGCACGGCAGAAGATTCCTCATTGGTCTGCCAAACAGCAGTTAATATGGTGATCTTCCTGTTGTAAGGTGTTTGGAAGATCTGTATGACATCAGGAAAATGTCAAGCTCTACTTTCCAATCTGTGTTCTCAAGCTGACTTGTGTGAACATGGTTTTTCAATGTTGTCATGACCCGTTCAGCTTCTCCATCAGCTTGAGGCCACAAAGGTGTGATCCGGTGGTGTCGAAATCTTAACTCTTTCGATAGCGCAGCAAACTCTCTGCCTTCAAATGATGGTCCATTGTCAGTTTATACCTATGCAGGGATTCCGAACTGGCAAAAGACTCGTCGCAGAAAGGGGAGCACAATGTTCGCACTCGTGGAATATGTGACACTTACTACTGGGTATCTCGAGAAGTCATCTATTACCACCATAGCCTACTTTCCATCTGGGAACGCACCACAAAAGTCAACCAAAATTTCCTCCCAGGGACCATTGGGTGGTTCAGTGATGGCAAGTGGTTCTTGTTTTGCTTGGGGAACGACTGCTTGACATGGTAGGCAGCTTTTAATAAAAGTGTGTACTAGTTTGTTCATGCCTGGAAACCAAACGTTTTCTCTCAGCATTTGTTTTGTTTTGACAATCCCTTGATGACCCTTGTGGGCGAGCAGCGCTGCTTGCTTCTGCAGGCTAGTGGGAAGACCTAGGCGCATTCCTCCAAGGACGATGCCCTCAGGTGTTGTTGTTAGTTTCATTTCATTTCATTTCATTTCATTTAATTACCCTAAAGGCCCAAGTGGGCATTACATAGGGGGGGAGAAGTCATAATAGCATTGTACAAACGTTTCATAGTGTCATCACATGTTAACAACAAAAAAATGAGAAAAAGTGATATACAGAACTAACAAAAAATTACAAACAATATTACATACGTAGATCAATGGCAACAGGAGCACAAATCAGAGAAAAACAAAAATAAACGAGCGTAAAAACTATAAAACAGGCGTAGTTCTCAATTTATTAAACATTTCCGACTAAGCAGGGAACATCGTTTCCAAGGCTTCTCTAAATTTTTCATGGTTCGTGAGGCAAACAATATTTTTATTTAGATCGTTCCATTCACTAATAAGTTCAGTCTTTATGGAGGCAAATGGCGTCAATTGAATTGAGACCCAGCTGTTAGGTGTGGGGTTCTGGATAGCACTGACAAGTATTTGTAGCTGCTGGTCTGCTTTAGTTTCTTCAGCAAATTCTTGAAATGAGAAGGCATTTGGGATGCTGTGGCACTGGATGAAGTTAACGTACTCGTTGGGTACTTTATCGATGCGGGTCTGTATTTTCATCCTAGGAAACGGATGCCTGGAAAGGTAACCGAAAGGGTTGCTACTTCCTGCGGTGTGCGTACATCAAACTTGTACTGTTGAATGCGTAGAGCGAGGCGCTCAATGCGGGCAGATGGTGATGATACTGGGTTTCCCAGTATGCTCACTAAAGGCTTGTGATCAGTCAGCAAAAGAAAGTGAATTCCACAAAGATAAAGGCGAAAGTGTTCCATTGCCCATACAGCTGCTAGCATTTCACGTTCTATTTGGAAATAGCGGCTTTCAACAGGTGTGAGCGCTCTACTTGCATAGGCTATCACTGCAATGTGTTCACTGATAGCACCCAGTCCATGTGAACTTGCAGTTCTGTCGGCCTGGATGGGTCAAATTAAGCAAGGGTGGATGCATGAGACATGGCTTGCTTTAAGCTCTCAAAAGCATTCTGCTGTCGTTCTGTCCACTCGCATGCAACGTTGTTCAATGTCAGTTCACGTAATGGCTGTGTGAGGTCGGCTAGATTTCTCAGGAATCTGCTTGAATAGTTAATCATGCCTAGCAGGCTCTGTATTTCTTGCGGTGACTCTGGTGTTTTGATTTGTAGGAAGGCTGCTATCTTCTTGGGATCAGGACGAACGCCATCAGCTGAGAAAATAAGTTCAAAAAAGTCCAGTTCTCGTTAATGAAAGTCACACTTCTTTCCAATGAGTGTCAGTCCAGCTTCTTGGAGTCGCTGCAGAACTGCTTTCAATGAGGCGTCATGCTCCGGTTTTGTTCGTCCAAAAACAAGGATGTCGTCACTAACATTCAGGACATTGGGGATGCCATTGAGCACTTGGCGGATGGTGTTTTTAAAGATTTCAGCCGCACTGCTGATGCCAATGTTGAGACGCTTGTAGCGAAACAAGCCAACATGTGTCGAGAAAGTTGTGAGCTGCCTTGAAGAAGTGTCAAGTTCCAAGTGGTGATATCCATTCTTCAGGTCAAAGTTGGAGAATACTGTTGTTCCATTTAAGGCAACAATGATGTCATCCACTGTCGGACACAAATGTCGTTCACGTTGAATGGCACTGTTTACAACACGCATGTCAATGCAGATTCGAATTTCATCAGGCTGATGTGGTTTGGGCACAATAACCACAGGGGACACCCACGGTGTAGGTCCGATGGCTGGCTCTATGATGTCTTCTGACAGGAGGCATTCAAGTTCTTTTTTGTGGCATCACGTATGGCAAAACGGAATACGTCTCTGTGGTTGTGCAACAGATGGGACTGAGTCGTTCACAAAAAGGTGGATGTGCTGGTTTTTGAGTTTTCCAACTCCACTAAACAATTTGGGGAATGCTTCCATGACTGACTTGTCACCTGGATGGTCAGAAACTTGGCGCGTGATCTAGACAAGTCCTAGGTTGGTTGCTGCTGTGAAGCTTAAGAGTGGTGGAAAGTTTCCGGGAATGACAAAAATGTCTTCTTCAATGTACTTATCTTTGTATCTCATTGTAACAGAGACTTTGCCGAAAAGTTAAAGTGGAGGAATTGATTTGTATGGGAACACGCTGATGATGTTTCTTGGAGATTCACATTTAGGCGACAGCTCTTGAAGTCATTTTCGCCAACAACTGACACTGTAGCACTCGTGTCGATTACAAAAGAGACTGGCACATTCTTGAAGTGAACTTTGGGGATGAACTTGCTTGAGCGAAAGTCATAGCAACAAAGACGTACTCGTCGCTGCTTGGACCGGTGTCACAGGTGGCTGCAGGCTCTCTAGTTCTTGAACTCTTCTTACTACAGGCTAACTGTGTGTCTGAGTAATTGTCATAGTCCACTGCGTGTACTGTTCTCCTGTTTGAGCGACAGAAGCGTGCAAAATGACCAACCTTGTTACATGCCTTGCAAGTGTTGCCCCATGCGGCAAAACTGTATTGACCGCCTTCGTGAGGCCACTTGCCGCCACTGTTGCGACAATCTGCTGACGAGACACGAGGTCGCTGTGGTGTGTAGGCCTCCCGTGGCAACTGTCGTCCATTTCTTGGGTGTTGGTCATGGTGTTGTCCTTCCCTGTGTACTGCGAACACCGCCGCATTGTTATCGACGTGCTTTTCGATTTCGGACACATCCCGTTCGACATCCTTGAGCATTCTGCCTTGCTTAAGTAAGTCCGATAACGTTGGGAATGAAGCATGGCATACTTTGGGAGGCGAGATGACGTTGTGGCGTGAATGATTTGGTTCTTGACTTCAGAGCAGACGTTTTCGAAGTTACAGTGGCGGGAAAGCTGCCGGAGGCGCTCGCAGAAGGCGTCCAGTCACTCACGAACGTTTTGCTGAGCTTGACGAAACTTATGGATAGCAAATGCTGAGTTCACTCGCGGCACAAAATACGCATTCAGTTTCGCTCGAGTGGCATCGTATTCTTGCGTCCATGTACTCTGCGTGGTTTGGGTCGTGCTTGTAGCCGTCGCACCTTGCGCAGCACTCTCGGGGAGAGAGCGATATATGTCGTAGACTTCTTCACCGACGTAGTGCAGAAGAAGCGCTTTTTTGCGTTCATCTGCCGAGATATCGCAAGCTAAAAGAAAGTTTTTGAACCTGAAGGCCTCGCCTTCAAAAAAAACGGGTCCGCGAGCCATGGTCTCGCCCGACGAGTGACAAATCCAGTCTCTTAAAAACACCGGTTTATTCCGGATAAACAAAAAAAAGCAAAACAGAGAGACATAAGGCGCTAATGCGCTGAGAACAGGCTGTTCATGCGCGCGACAATAGAACAACGGAAAGCGGCAAGAATGTCAGGGCCTTACCGCGGCGAAACAACACACACTGCGGAGCGAATAAAACGAGCAATGGGGCAAAAGCGCTAACGGTGACACAAGAAAGATTGCCCCTCGCGGCACAGCAACTCACAGAAATACGCCTAGGCTGTTCCTGCAGGCACTGCTTCCATCTTCGCGTCGGCGATCTGCTTTCGGTCGTCCTCGCACACTCTGCTGGCCCATGACGCTCGCCGGTTGCCCAGCGCCGGCCTTTCCGCCGGCGCAAAAAAGCCCCCCGCCTCGCTTCTGACCCGCTTATCTACCCTCGTCCGTCGCCGCTAACAACACGCCCCCCCCCCAAGATTATCTGCTTGCTCATGCGCACTCGCGCTGCCCGTGCAAACAATACAAATAGAAAGACGCGTGCGCTTTAAAACACCTAAAGGGGCTCCGGAGCCAAACACTCCCCCCCTCTCAAGACGGGACACCTCCCGAGATTTCTAAGAAGGAAACAAAGAAGGGCACTGGGAGGAGTACAAAAACAGTGCTGGTTCTGACGAGCTGCCCGCTTGAAGGAATCCGCTGGATTGGTGGCATTCATCAGACGATGGTCCAGGTGGTTCACATCTGGTAGACCCGAGTGCCGTTACGTACTTTCTGGCCGCTCGTAGTACTTTCTCAGGTCGGCGACGTTGACTGGTCCGATCTCCCGGCCACCCTGCACATGGCGAAGCATGTAAGCCAGACGCGAAAGACGTTTTATTACTACAAAAGGACCAGTCCATCGAGGAGCGAGAGAGGCGGCAAATCCTTTTGTAGCATCACTTAGCGGGTGCGAGCGGCGGAGTACTTTATCCCCAACGTCGAACTGCAAAAGACGCCTGCCCTTGTTGTACTGGCCGCAGTGCTCCAGGCGGGCGAGGTCCAAGTTCTCCCTGGCCTCCTTTAGAGTTCCAGCGAGACGACTGGAGAGATCCTGGGTGAACCTGGAATAACTGGGAGCCTGTAAATCAGAGTCATGGGTAAGGGCATGTTCAATGGGAAATCGAAGCTCACGGCCAAGAAGAATAGCTGCCGGCGTAAAACCAGTCGACCGGTTTACTGTGGTTTTTGTGGCGAAAGCCATCTCCTGCACTCGCAAATCCCAGTCTTTGTGACGTTCCGTGAAAGCCACGAGCATGCTTTTCAGGTTTCTGTTGACCCGCTCTGTGATGTTGGCCTGAGGATGGTAGGGCGTAGTCTTTTTGTGCTGCACGCCAAGAGCTTTGCAGGTGTCAGCAAATATCCTGCCCGCGAAATACGTCGCATTATCAGTGATTAGCTGCGCCGGGAAGCCGAACCGAGTGAATGCGTCTAGGAGTTTATCCCAGACTACTTTTGAGTCCAGTTTACGCAGCGGGTATAATTCAACCCATTTAGAAAAATGATCAGTGACCACTAGCAAGTAGCGATTTCCTTTCACAGATCTAGGATAAGGGCCCATCACGTCGCAAGCAACAATTTCCCACGGGTAACGGCTCTCCACAGGTTGCAAGAAGCCCGGTGGTTTACCTCCCCTTGCCTTCGCTGTCTGGCATGTAAGACAAGTACGGACGTATGCCACGACATCCTTTCTCATGCGGGGCCAAGTCACGATGCGACCCAACTTTTCATATGTTTTCTTGCCATCGCTGTGGCCTGCAAGGCGTGTGTCGTGAAAATACTCTAAAAAGAGCTTGCGCAAGCTCTTTGGTACGACAACACGAAATGGGGACTCACCACCATCTGTGTCGGCAGCGGGTATATATCTCAGGAGAAGTCCATCCTCTGCTTCCAGGTAGCAGTCATAGCTGCCGGTAGGCGCTGTGCTTCCTGCAGGGTTGGCGCTGTCCAGGCCCTTTCGTATTTGGATGCACTGAGGATCGCTTAGCTGAGCTTGGAGCAGCTGTTGACGGGAAACCAGCGTTCCCCAGGCATCAGCGGCTTCTGCGATCACCAGGACTTGCGGTGCTCGCTCGCCATCTGCAGGTAACGGAGCTCGGGACAGGGTGTCGGCTGCCTTGTTGAAGGTGCCTTTCTTGTACTCCACCCTGTAATTATATTTCTGAAGAGCGAGCGCCCAGCGGGCTAGACGGCCGGCTGGGTTCTGCAGCTTTGACAACCAAGACAGTGCCTGATGATCGGTCTGAATTGTAAACTCAGCCCCATCCAAATACATGTCAAACTTTTTTAGCG
>JAJIZL010027821.1:268838-282205 GCA_023969395.1 Amblyomma maculatum
TTGCACCCACAACTCCGTCAGCAGGAGGGGGCGAACGACGACTTGCATCTGACACCGCGGGGCAGTCGGCAGGTGCTGCAGGTCGTGTACACGGCACGCCTACCGGCACTTCATGGCAGGCTGCCATGGCTGGAAATGATCCGAGCCATGCGCAGGACGGCTCGAGGCAGGTCTCCGCTGGGGGAGGTGGCTTGTAGTTGAGCTCCGCCAGAAAAGATGCCTCGATGCGGGAGGCCTCCCTGGCCATGTCCTCAAAGTCCATGAACTGGCGGCGCCGGAGGTATAGCTGGTACCTCGGTTGGCACCGATGTATGGCATGAGCCACCTTCTCTGGTTCCGGAGCTCCAGGATCTGCCCGCACGTGCAGCTCTTGAAAACTGCGCAAAAGCTCGAGCAAACCCTCGTGTTCGCCTTGCGTCCTGGCACAAAGCTCATCCTTGATGCGGATGACGTAGTCAGGCGGCAAAAACTCTTCCCGAAAACACTGTACAAAGTCCTGTTTTGTTGTGAATGGCCGCTGTCTACGCCTCCAGGTTGCTGCGGAACCTACTAAAGCTACAGGAATCACACGTGTGACCAGAGCACTGTCCGAAATTGCCATTGCCATCTGATAGTCATCGAGTTCACGAAGAAAATCGCAAAAAGATTTCTTGTCGGCGTATCCTTCAAACCTTGGCACGGGCAAATTTAGCTGCAGATGGTTATCGCGATACAAGGGAGTGGGCGTTAACGAAACTGACTCGCTTCCCATCCCTTCTCTAAATTGTGCCTTTGACGCAAGTAGCTGGGACAGTAGGCCAATAATTCCGCTTTGAAAATCCGACAGTTCACTTTTCTGGTCTCCTAATTGCTCTTGCATAGAACCCGAATGGTTGGGGGGTGGAAATTCATCTTTCAACTGGGCGCTTGCGCCATGTATGTTCAGATTATCCGCCATAGCTACGCATGAAAACGTGCAATGTTCTCACTAAAGTTGCGACACTCGCGGGGCAAACCAAAGCTCGAGCAAAAATCACGTTGGGCGCCAGATGAAGGCCTCGCCTTCAAAAGAACGGGTCCGCGAGCCATGGTCTCGCCCGACGAGTGACAAATCCAGTCTCTTAAAAACATCGGTTTATTCCGGATAAACAAAAAAAAGCAAAACAGAGAGACATAAGGCGCTACTGCGCTGAGAACAGGCTGTTCATGCGCGCGACAATAGAACAACGGAAAGCGGCAAGAATGTCAGGGCCTTACCGCGGCGAAACAACACACACTGCGGAGCGAATAAAACGAGCAATGGGGCCAAAGCGCTAACGGTTACACAAGAAAGATTGCCCCTCGCGGCACAGCAACTCACAGAAATACGCCTAGGCTGTTCCTGCAGGCACTGCTTCCATCTTCGCGTCGGCGATCTTCTTTCGGTCGTCCGTGCACACCCTGCTGTCCCATGACGCTCGCCGGTTGCCCCGCGCCGGCCTTTCCGCCGGCGCAAAAAAGCCCCCCGCCTCGCTTCTGACGCGCTTATCAACCCTCGTCCATCGCCGCTAACATCACGCCCCCCCAGGATTATCTGCTTGCTCATGCGCACTCGCGCTGCCCGTGCAAACAATTCAAATAGAAAGACGCGTGCGCTTTAAAACACCTAAAGGGGCTCCGGAGCCCCACAAACCTTTCTATCCACTTTGTCCATACGTGACCATTATTGCTGTCGTCGGTAGCGCGCAGGTGAAAACTTGGGAAGGCAGGGAGCACATGTGCCATGGCTGCAATTGCCGGTAGCCGCTTAGTGCTGATGGGTAATTGGACGGACTGACTCTTGATGTAGTGGTACTCACATTAGATAAAAGAGCACTTCTGACACCACCTTAGTGTTCCCGCAGTCTGTAATGGGGTCTGATTGATTAGATTGGCCGAAACACTGATGAAGCGAGCCTGTTAGTTAAGCTGCCATGTTTTTTCCACAGTGGCCAACAAAGTGGTAACATTCGGCTAGATGCCGATTACAAACACTACACTTAGTAAAATACGTTTGGCGTAGGGGCATAAAATTAAAACGGCTAGCAAGCTGACACGGAACTGCACAAAACTGCTTGCTAGCGTGGTGGTTTGGCTGGTGCTCAGCACAGAGCGATACCATGTCGTCACATGCAACGGAACAACTGCCATGAGACGTTTTAGTCAGCATATTGCTCATAATCTAAAAACGCTTTTTTAATATTTTATTGAAGCATTGAAGGCGCGCAAGAAATCAGAGATTTATTCATTTTGCGTAGTTTTCCCTTTGTTAAAAGTTTCATTCTTAGTCTTACAGCCCCACTGATTAAGCGCGTTTTTGGGATTGTTTAATATGTTTGCCAAGGGCACACGACAAAACGTAATTCTAAGCTTGCACGTTTGTCCCCAGGCGTGGGTGATATGAAAGCATGTAAAATTTTGAGCTTCCCACGTGACTATAGAAGTCCTCCTGAGTTGACCGTAGTCAAATTAGGTGATTATGAATACCGCGCAATTTTGACTTGGTCCAGTTTTGGTGGCCCTGTTGGACAAAGGTTTTCTACATCACCTATATTTGGAAGTCTCCAATGTGGCTACTGAAGTCGCACTAGGGTGGAAATCAGTTTCACTACAATTCCAGGTATATGTTCTGATAAATGTTGGAGGTGGCCCACCTCAATTAGTAAGCCACTATTGAACTGAGCACAACCAAAGTAGGTTGGATACCTATTTCTGCCAAATTCATGAGGTCGTACATTGGGTGCTCAGGGACCGAAATTTTGGGGGTGGCCCATACAAATTTGAATGCCATCAATGAATTCGCCATACAAGACTCAGGTTAATATCAGTCTTAATTAAATTCTCACAATGTGAAGACAGTTCATCTAGCATCTAGCCTCTGATAGCGCCTCTGCTCTTTGACGATCGGCTAAGTATTGGGTTGCTGGTCCCGGTTTTGTCTTTCCCCTGTGCTTCTTTTGTTCTCTTTTGACTAACGCACGCGGTGACATTGTCAATTTAAGGTAATGCCGACGCAGTCCCCCGACCAAGGGCGCTCCCCTTGGTCGGCTTCCCTCCTGACCGATGATCTGCCCTTGGAAGCTTTTGAGAGCTCCGGTGTCCGCAACATCCCTGTGGCACTCATACCTAAGGATGGGGGCACCATTAAAATGAACAACCCAGGAGCTGTTCGAGCTGCCCTTCAGGAAATCACTTCCTTCTACGAAGGAATAGCCGAGGTGCGCCAATTTGGTCGCGGCGGGATTCTTTGCCGTTCGCCAGACCTATCATGTATAAAGGACCTGCTAAAATGCTCCACTTTTGCCTCTCATCAGGCAAGCAGTTTTATCCCTTCCCACTTGGCCTGCACAAGAGGAGGTCTAGTCCGAGGTGTAGACTCCTCATTAAGTCCACAAGAAACCCTTGACCTTCTTTCCGCGGCAGGCGTTGTAGCGGTCTATCGCTGTAGCCGGGAGGTAAATAATGTTCGTGTGCCGACAGAATCGGTTATTGCTACATTTGCAGGCACAGTCTGTCCATCGGAGATTAAAGCGTGGCCTTTAATATTCAGAGTAGATCACCTACTATCAAAGCCTCTGAAGTGCAACAACTGCTGGCGTTATGGCCATACTGCAGGCGGTTGCAAATCCACTTTGCGGTGTTGCAAATGCGGTGAAGCACATAAAGCACACTTATGCTCTGATCAAATTGTCAAATGTTGTCTTTGCGGCGGACTTCACTCAGCAAATTCTTTGGAATGTCCCTCTAGAGCGCATGAAATGAAAATTCTGGAGATTATTGACCGCAAACGTTGCTCGAGGCGTGAGGCAATTCAGGAAATTAAAGGCAGAGCTCATGGGTATGCAGGTGTGTCGGCCCGTTCAGGAGCACCATTAGATTCCACGATGTCTAAAACCATAATAACTGCTGTGGAACCAACCATGACCAAAATGGTGGATAGGATTGTGACAACAGTCACAGAATGCATATCCAATGTTCTAGCAGCTCAAAATTCTCAGACTGTGCAAACTGCTATGGTTTCTCCTACGGCACCTGGACATTCACTACCAGTGCAGCACTCATTAGCTGCAATGTCTTGTTCGCAAAATGAGTCTCTTTTCGCATCACCTATGCAAAATTCAAACAAGTCAGACGAGGCTCATGATGCAGATATGGGAGAGACAGATACGCGAATTCTAAAACGCAGTGGATCCTCGTTGTCAAACCCGTCATCACCTCGCCCACAAGCAAAATCAAAAAAGCAACAGCTAGGCTCTAAACAAAAGGAAAACATTCTGGGGCAGGCTGTTGCTGCTGCCCGGATTACATAAACATAGGAAAGTTAAAAGTTCTTCAGTGGAACTGTACATCTCTTCTTTCAGCTACTACATATTTAGTTTATTTTTCTTTAAAACATAATCCAGTAATAATCGTTTTACAAGAAACTTTGCTTACAACTGAAAAACATTTTCACTTACAAAATTATCGATCATTCCGACAAGATCGCCATTCAAGAAGTGATGGGTTACTAATTCTAGTTTCTTCAAAATTTTGTCATAGGGCTAAGATTTCTTTTCAATATTCTAGTTTAGATTCTGAATTATTGGCTCTAGATTTTGAAATTCCAGGATTCATTCCGTTTACATTAGCGAATGTTTATTTCCCTCATGGTGTTCAGGACACCAGATCTCTAGACCACCTACTAGTTAATTGTCAAAATTCGATTATTTTGGCTGGAGATTTTAATTCGCACCATGTATCGTGGGGTTACAAGACGGATCCCTGCGGCAAGCGTCTGTGGGATTGGCTTTCAGACAATAACCTTCACTGCATGAATTCTGGCTTACCAATTTTTGTACGTGCTCACAGTCAATCTGTGATAGATTTAACTTTTTCCAGCACTAGTGTTTCTATACTAAATTGGTCGACAATTGATGGCGGCACCTTTAGCGACCATATACCTATTGTTTTTGAGGTTAACTGCCGCTTAACTCTGCCGACATCTCAGTTGAGATCATACGTAAATTATAACCAGCTTCACTCATTTTTGATTTCGTCTCTTGAGTCAGTGGTTGAGGCTACGGAAGAGTTAAAATCGCAAACATTATGCCAGGCTATTGCATCCTGTCGTAAGAAGTGTGAATTCTTAGTACGTGCATCTAAAGGCATTACATCAACAAAATGGTGGAATGCTGATTGTTCGCGCGATTATAGAAGAAGAAAGGCTGCATGGAAGAAGCTCCTTCACAACCAGTGCCCCAAAAATTGGCATGATTAAAAATTTTTTGCAGCTGCATTTAAACGCACAGTCGCACAAGCGAAAGATAATTATGATACTGAGTATTTCAATTACCTTTCACAATCTAATAACCGACGTGCACTTTTCAGGTTTTTAAAATCACGGAAAAAGATTCCTGTCTCAGAAAATTTACCCTCATGTGTTTCGACTCCTAAAGAAGCTCTTAGAACAGTAAAAAAATCGCTAAAGGTTTAGAAAAGCGTTTTTTCTCAACAATTTCCAAATACCCTATGTTTGTAGGCCCAGTATATACGGTTAAGGATGCCCCTAAAATTACTTTTTCTCAGCTTTCTTCGATTGTAATGACGTTGCCAACTGCTGCGCCTGGCCCTGATGGAATTACGCCAAAAATGTTAAAAATCCTCTTTGAAGTGTCTCCAAATTCCTTGTTAGAATCGGTAAATTACTCAACTATTCATTCTCGGATACCTGGTGACTGGAAACTAGCCAAAGTGATTCCATTACGGAAACACAATGGTGGTGGCTATACTTTGGAAAATATCAGACCAATATCTTTAACATCAAACTTGGTAAAATTAATTGAAAGGGTCGTACTCAAACGGGTTACCGAGTTTGTCGAACAAAAACATATTCTTAGTCCCTGTCAAATCGGATTTAGAGCAAAATTTTCAATACGGAATGCACATACCGCCCTTGAGAGTCGAATTCTTCTTGCGCGGCGCAAAAAAATGCATGCTGCATTGGTGACTCTAGATATAGAGAAGGCTTATGATAGTGTAGAGCCCCGAATTTTATTGCACAGATTAGAATCGCTATGTTTTCCACAATACCTAATTGATTGGATATCTACATTCCTACAAAACAGACAATTTTACTGTTCCTTGAATGGAGTGCATTCTGGCAAATATCAACAAACCAGAGGTGTCCCTCAAGGAGCAGTTCTCTTGCCCGTGCTCTTTAACATTTTAATGAGTTCAATTCCCACTCATCAGGAGGTTCGCACGTATGTCTATGCAGATGGCATCGCATTCTTTACGGCTGCACCTGACATTCAATCCCTCAACAGGCGCCTGCAATCGTACCTAAGCTCCCTTCAAAATTGGTTAGGTGACTTAAGATTTAAATTAAATGTTAAAAAGTGCGCGTTTCTTGTTTTCCAAATTCAGGATCCGGTAAATCTTGCTCTAACATTTAAGCAGGAAATGATTCCTCAAGTTAAGTCTTTGAAATATATCTAGGGGTGATTTACGATGACCATCTGGCATGGAGGGATCACATTGAACATGTTGCAGCGAAGGGGGCACGTGCTGTGGGTATGTTGCGCAGGTTAAGCAATCCAAGGTCTGGGATGCGGCGAGACGCACTTTTAATGATTTATGTTATGTATGTCCGCCCAATCATAGAATTTGGATCTGTGTTATTTTCTGGTTCACCTGCTTACAAAATTCGTCCGCTTGTTCTTTTAGAGCGGGAAGCGCTTAGATTATGCCTTGGGCTCCCCAAATTTGTGGCTAATAATGTATCATACCTTGAATCCCGAATACCACCCTTGTTAACTAGATTACAATTCTTCACTGTCCAGACGTATCTGAAAATATATGAATCAGAATTCCACCGCTCCATATCAATTTTTTGTTGCGAGCCAGACTCCTTTTTTGGAGTCGGATGGCCTCGGTTTCATACCCCGCAGGTAATTATAGTGCAAAATCTGTTACAACCTTTGCACGTAGTCCTTTCTAACATCCTTCCAACAAAAGTAAGTGCATCGTCGGTTCAAATTGTGTATGATGACATTTTCCCAAATAATGCAAAACACTTATCACCTCACATTTTAAATGGATTATTAGAAGATCATTTACAAAGTCTTCCCGTTAGCATAACGATAGCAACAAATGCTTCTCAATTTAATGAAAAAGCCGGCGTTGGAATATACTGTCCGCTTTTAGACTGGACTTTTTCAGTCCGTCTTCCGGATTTTACTCCAATTTTCCAGGCGGAGTTGCTGTCGGTGGTGCTTGCTCTGCGCAAACTAGACCCAACATACTCAACAGTGGCTGTAATTACAGAGTCTTATTCTTTGTGCTTGTCGCTTTCTTCGAATATGGACTCGCCAATTTTAAACACCTCTCTTTCATTGCTCCCCTCATATTTGAGCCTCATACATATAGTGTGGGTACCAAGACACAGCAATGTGACAGCCAATGAGGTTGCAGACAGACTAGCCAAAGATTCTCTGAACGGTCCTGTATTGCCCATCCTCCCGGCAACAGCGTACATAACAGCAGCATGATTTCGGCGGTGTGCCTTATTAAGCACGCAGTCTGGATCTATTTTATCCTCGGATGACTACCTGTACCTCAATTATTCCTGGAATAGGAAATAATGTCAATCAAGGCAGACTGAGGTCTCTCTAACCAGGCAACGCTGTCGTATTCCGCCCCTAAATTTCTATATGCACAGATCTGGTTTGGCGCTTTCTCCTGTCAGCGCATTCTGCGGGGAACCGGAAACAATAGACCATTTCTTGATATTTTGCCGCCGTTTTACCATGATGAGAAAACGGTACTATTCTCAAGGAGTCATCTTCGCCTTCAGTCGGAGGACCGTCAATGGTGGCTCGGGGTAAGCAGTCGCGGGCTGAATGCTTGCAGCCAGCCTTTTGGACTACAATAGCAAATGTTTGAAAAGGTAAGCTTCATCGGGTAACGCGGCCGTAGGGGCTTTTCAAATTGGCCAGCCAACTGGAAGCATGGGAATTACGGCCTTGCGTGGTCAACAATATACGTAGGTATGGACAGAACTTCGAAGTGACCCAGATGATTTCGATGCGCTTCTAGGTCATCGAAGAACTGGCTTCGGCTTTTGAGAGCGACCTACTAGCGTAGAAAATTTCTCCTGTCAAGCAGTCTTCTGAATGAGCACGGCGCTTATGTCTACTGCATGCGTCTGCGTGAATTTCATCCTCGGTTTTATCAATGCTGCCTAATGCCTCGGGATACTTTAGGCGGCGCTTATGTTCATCAATGGCTACTGTTTGCGGCGTTTCCCATTTAAACAGTACTACGCACGTCAGCCTTCAGCCTTTTTAAGCTGCGTTACGTTTCAGCGACGCGCGAAACGCTCCTCACAAATTGCCGGTAGTGCGCGCATAGGACAAACATTGTCGCCGATTTCTTATCACCTGGCTGTGCATTTTGCGTGATCGCAGCTGTTTTCTAACGGCCTGGCTGAACTCCATCCCTACTTTCGTTGTGGCTCAGGTGCAGCAGTTTCTCGTTGACGAAGTGACACCTCAGCTTTAAACGTTAGCCCTATGAGTTGATTGCGTCTTCCACCGTTCGAAGATTCTTCAGTCGGTTCTCAATGCTCGTAAAGACAATGGCGTCATATAAGTGCACCAGAGAAACCAGCCTCTTAAAGCCTGCCAGTACCGTATCCATTACTCGCTGGAACAAGGATAGTGCAGAGCAGAGGCCGAACGATATCACCTTGAACTCGAAGAAGTCGTGATGTGTGATAAAAGCGGTCTTCTCTCAATAAATTCCATCTATCTCACCTTGCCAATAGCCGCTCTTCACGTACATCGATTCAAAATACCTTGTATTGCAGAATCATTCAAGTATACCATCAATACGAGGGAGCGTGTAATTTATTCGTTCATGTGTTCAAGAGCGGGTAATCGACGATGAAGCGAAGTGTGCCATCTTTCTTCTTTACTATACGACTGGTGCCGCCAATGAACTATTGGATGTCTAGATGACGCTGTCGCGAAGCATTTGCTCCACTTGATCTCGGATGGCCTCGTGTTCTCGTGGCTTTAACGAAGGGTCGTGCATGTTCGTCATTAAAATGCGATGCTTGGTCAAGCGGGTATCAAGAAATGTAAACGCAAATCTCTCGAAAGGCACTCGAAACTTTCAAGATATGTGCGCATCTGGTTTTGTCTGGTTCTGGTTAGGGCTGCGTGATATCGCACCCGTGACGATGGCATTAGTCAGGTTGGTCGTTCACGGGTTCGTCGGGGAGGGCAAAAGTTCCTAGAATTATTCCTAGCGCACCAAGGAAAGGGACGGTTGTGTCCGTGTGGAGTAGCCGGTATTGTTCTGTAAAGCTCGTCACCAACACCTGCGTTTGTTCATTCCGGAAATGGGCAGTGCCTCTTGCAACAGCCAGTCCTCGATCCAGGAGCACATGAGTGTTTCCTTCGGCTACGCCTTCGTTGGTTTCGATATATTCGGCACCCAAGCAGACAACACTTGACCGGGCGGTACACTTAACTGTTCATCGAGAACCTTATGGCAAGCAATGTGACGTATCGGACGTGTCGCAGCAGGGACGGCTTTCTCCGTTTAAATCTTGATCGGCTTTGAGCGCAGGTTATTGATCGTCCGAAGTTTCTACAGAACGTTTATGCCTAAAGTCACGTCCCGCAAAGGCTGTTTTAGAACTGCGAATCTCGTAGGGCAAGTTCAATCATTCATGGTTATTCATGCAGTGCACCGACACGGTGGAGCTATGAGGTCACCACCAGAAGGGCGTAGCAGCGAGCCATCCCGAGCGGTTGTTGCTTTCCTGTGGAGGGTGGCAAACGATCACTGATAACTGAGTAGTTGGCTCTGGTGTCTACTGGGGCAGTTAGTGTGCGACCGCCGGTAGCAATTTTAAGGTCGCTTTTTTCTCGTCCTCGCATTGCGCATGGGTCGTAGTGTCCGATATCGGCTCTCGTGTAGTACGGTCGAGGCTGCGTAACTCCGTTGACACTGTTTGCGTAGTGGTGTCAGCTTGCACTCTGATCGGGCTTTCGTCACTGTTGTGTGTAGCGGCGATGCGAATGTAGCAGTCTTTACTCGTCATCGATGGTGGAGGTGCTTCGTTACCGGGCCGTGTAGCAGTCTCATTTCCGAAAGTTGCTGCCTTTAGTTTACCATACGGTGCGAGGGACATTCGCGATTTTAACTGCGGCCTGGTGATTCGAAGCGCGCGCTGAACGGGATAGGCGGCTTGACGAGGCGTACTCTGCCCTATGCAGGAAGTCTTCAATTTGCTGTGGTCGCTCGCCAGGACGTTTTGGTGACGAATCGATGACAAAAACGCCGAGGTCAGTCCTTTAGATATGACCATGGAGGCACAGTGGACGGTTGTTCCCTATCCTTCAGGCGTCGCACTTCCTGATGTTGGAGGTTCGTTGTTAGGCTTGGCGGGCGGGGTAAGGGACGGCGTTTAGAAGCAGCTTATTCGCGTCAAGGAGGGCTGGGAAGGTTATGTCAGGACACAGGACAGCGTAATGCGGTGGCATAGTTTACAGTCGGCGGTTTGTATGGAGTGGCCGTCGCGGTCGATGCTGTATGAGTGGCCTGTTTTATTTCTTTGTTGACAATGTCCGTAAGCATGGCTACTTTGAGGTGTTAATGTGACGGTTGTAGCCAGCGAAGTTCTTGGACTACGTCGCATATGAAGTCCCATATGCTACCTCCGCTCGCAGAGACGTCGTTACAGGGGCTCGTGTTCACAGCTTGAATTTGTCAATTGTTTTGCCATTTGTCGTTGCCGGACGCTTGTATTTCTAATTCAGTCATTGTTTCCGGCGCATCCTTGACAAGCCTAGCAAAAAGCTACTCTTTAACGGTTCACATCAAATTATTTAGCTTTCACTGCTGCGGTCACTTTAAGGTTGGCGCGGTTCAAGAGGCGCTTTATTCCGTCAACACAAACAAGGAGTGCTGGAGAGTTGTTGCAGTCATTTGGGAGTTGAACTCCTGATTACTGTAGCGACTGCGCTTTTTTCTTTCCTGAAGAGATTAGTGCAGCTCTTCAAAGCTCTTGTTTGAAGGCGTGAGCACAACTCCCTAAACACCGAAATAAAGGTACCTCAACTTATGTATGTAGTTCGAGGCATTGACTCCTGCCATGCGGTCGAAGAGGTACATCTATTCTTCTGCGTCTTCGTGTGAAAGTAATTAGAATATCAGGTGGTCCCGGGACTGTACGAGGTCCAAGGGCGGTTACTGTTCGCCAGGAACCTTCGAAGGTATTCTAAGTTGACGCTGTTAGCACCTCCACTAGATGTCGCATGGTCTTGACAATGCTGGAGCCGATAAACAAACAGATATGCATAAACTTGGAATAAATGTTTTATTGGACTGACCTGCTTTCGTGAAATAACGAAGCAATCCGGAGGCGGCAAAAGCAGCAAATACATTCGCTTGACGTTGAACAGAGAATGCCCGCAGAATTTACCTGCGCTTAATTTAAATTCATATAATAACAGTTCAGATAACCGACCGAAGAAGTCTGAAAAAGTCTGGAATGATAAGAATATAGTTGTGCTGCGACAGGATCAGTCGGGAAGAATTTCAGCGCATATATCCTGGGAAAAAAGTGATAAAGCCTCGTCTCGTGACAGCGAGCATGAACAAGATAACTCTGCGCGCTATAATCACAGTGATATATGTCCGCCTGCTAGCGGCTGTTGACAGCAACAAGGACTTCAATACTTCCAGTACTACATTGCCCCATCTTTCACTGAACCTTGCAATTTTATATGACACGGAAAACACTATGCGGTTGTTAGTATTTCAAAATGAATAAATCACAGCTTGAATCATGAGCTACTTGGAGGTGTTAATATAGACGTACAGCCGCCGTCGCTCCTTTCCCCATTCCAACTGAGAAACGAAGCGTAAGTCGTTTTCTGGGTCTTTGTGCCTACTTTTCTGAAGACCTCTTAGCGGATAGCTGAGCCCCTGACTCGCACCAAAAAAGAGAACGAACCGTTCTGCTGGGACCAATTACAACAACACTTCTTTGAAAAACTACGAAATCATCTACAAAGTGCGCCTATACTTGGTCACTTCGACGAGCAAGCCGACACAGAACTGCACACAGACGCAAGTAACGCCGGCCTTGGAGCGGTCCTTTTACAATGGCAGGATGGTGTTGAACGCGCAATCGCATACGCAAGCCGCCTTTTATCCCGGTCCGAGGTGAACTACTTCCCTACCAAATAGGAGTGTCTGGCTATTGAGTGGGCAGTGACAAAATTTCGCCCCTACTTGTATGGCCGGCCTTTCCAAGTTGTGACCGATTCCCAGTCACTCTGTGGGTTGGCGAGCCTCAAAGATCCCTCAGGGCGGCTAGCGTGCTGGAGCCTTCGACTTCAAGAAGTTGATGTGGTCGTCGTCTATAAATCAGGCAAGAATGACAGTGATGCAGACACTTTGTCCCGAGCGCCTCTTCAACATATCAGCAGTGAGTTCGAGGACGATTGACCTTTTTTTCGGCGCTATCTCCATGGACACTTTGGCTCGGCAACAAAGAGATGACATTGAATACGACTTGTCATTGAGTATCTAGAAGGAAATAATCCGACTCCAACCCGAATCTTTAGCGCGGATTGTCATCATTCTGTTTACGAGACGGCATCCTGTACAAGAAGAACTACGGGCCGACGGAAGCTGTTTATCTTCTCGTCGTACCTAAGGCGTTTCGCGACACAGTTCTTCAGGTGTCCCACGATGGTCCTTCTTCTGGTCACCTGGGTTTTTAACAAGCGTTTTCACGTATACGCCAAAAGTATTATTGACCTAAGCTCAGTGCAGTGGTCAAGCGCTATGCCAAAACTTACCGGGAGTGCCAACGTCGAAAGACGCCGTCGACTCAACCTGCCGGACTGCTGTAACCTATTGAACTGCCACAAGTCCCGTTCCAACAAGTCGGCATGAATTTACTCAGCCCGCTTCCGGATTCCTCTCTTGATAACCGGTATATTGCGGTCGCCACCGACTCCCCCAGCCGATACTATGAAACGAAGGCTCTTCTCATTGAAGCCGCTGCTGCAATTGCGACGTTTTTGTATGCAGAGAATTGTACTTGGTTATGGTGCTCCCGCGGTTGTTATAACTGAGAGGGTAACGGTTTTCACCTCGGCGCTTACACAGGGGTTAATAAGAATATCACCGACATGATTTCAATGTAAGTCGACGAGACCCATCGAAATTGGGGCACAGTACCTCCCTATGTTACCTTCGCATATAATACTGCGCAGCAAGAAAAGAGACACCTTCCTCCGTTTCTTAAAACAAAACAGCGCGAAACCACGGGACGGCAGAAAAGAAGCACACACATGAGCGCC
>JAJIZL010027821.1:282605-296702 GCA_023969395.1 Amblyomma maculatum
TGAGCGCCGTGTCTGTTCTTGTGTCTGTGCTTCTGTTCTGCCGCCCCGTGGTTTCGCGCTGTTTTGTTCTAAGTCATGAACCAACTAGCCTAACAATATTTCCTTTTTATCTAATCACTCCGTTTCGTTTAGTCCACGGCCACGAAGCCATGACTATCCTGGACGCAATGCTGCTTCCTGATAGTGTTAATCCCACACTCATGGAGCTAGCTGATGAATTCGTTCTGCATACTGAGGCCGCCCGTCAACTTGCTCGACAGTGTATCTAGCGCCAGCAAGAAAAACATGCTCGCCGGTATAATCTACGCTACAGCAAATTATGAGCCCGGAGAACAAGTTTGGGAATCCGTATGAGAGTGCTATCTGAAAAGCCGCTTCGTCGATACTTTGGCCCGTATGAGGTAGTTCGCCTACTCAGGGAAGTGAACTATGACGTTTTTTTAAACGAAACTGTATGTTCCTCTCGACGGCCGACATCCGAAGTGGTACACGGAGCACGAATGAAGCCTTACCATGCCCGTTAGCCGCTCTTTCGTCTCTGTTCCCCCATCTACTCGACACTACCGGTGTTCCTTGTTGCTGGGACCGCCAAAGCCTAGCGCCGAGGCCGGCGCCTTTCAATATTGGGAATAATATGCCGCATTCCTAATCAACCTTGTGGCGCCGTCATGCGGCGGGACTACATTACTGGATGTTTTTGCTGGCCTTAGCAATGCTACTCAGTCCAGCGTTTTTCGTCTTACTCGCTTCTCCTGACTGTCTTGGCCACGTACGCTCGCTCAATAAACCTACTTTCTGGGTGAACCTAGTTTGGCTGCTCTGGCTGTTTGACGGTGAGCGACACAAAAATAGTCTAATCCAGCTGTTTTCGACCATGTAGCCTCAGCTTAGAAAATTAGAGCTAGCTAAATTTATAAAATACCAAGTGACAGAGCGTGTCATGTGCTTGAATGCATTGCGATTTAAGAACTCTCGCCCAGAACTCGGTAAAAGGCTACCGAATTCGCATCTTCTGCGCTGCTCATAATGGAGCCTCGCTTAGGTGCTGGTCGCCAGGTGAGCGTCAAGATCTGCTGACAGCGCGGTTTTACGCCACTTCGGCTAACGTGCTGGAGTTATCTCCGAGCCACTAGCAACCAAATCACTGTGTGGGGGTCGCAGAAGGCATAAATCTGGCACAACGTTACTCAGTCACGCATGTGAGCGTTGTGATCGCGGCAGGTCATGATGGGACATGATTGATTGATTGATTGATTGAATGTCCTTTATTTCAAGCATGTGAGCCTTGTAAGCGGCAGTCATAAAGAGCAGTGAAGAACCAATGCGGCTGATTCCGCACGGACGAGATACAGCATCAAGGCGATGCCAGTCGGCTATTTCTAAGCTTTGATTACTACCACGTAATCAAAAACACTCGCAGTTCGTTGCTCGCGGCTATAGAAGGAGAGGCTTCGTCACCCACTTGAAGAAGCTCAAAGAGATGCAGAAATAGTGGATTGTAGAACCTCTGAGGATTCTAATTAGAATAAGTTTTTCCTAACGATATTGACAGAATGAGCGTCAAAAGAGCTGCCTAAATTTTTTTCGGGAGATGTTGCGTCTGCTTCGGAGATTTTGAAAGAGTATGACGGACAAAGTTGACATACATCATTTTCATATGCTCTGCCAACGATATTGTTTATGAAGAACACCGTCGATGGCTCATACTGCACGCCACAAACAACAAGCACCAATACATTCATCAAAGGTTTCCTGGAATCAGGCTATTTGACTATAAAAATCATGCCAGACAGGAATGACTAACACTGTCTCTATATGTCAAAAACATAAATATAGATGCAATATAATTTTCATGCCTTTTTCAAAACCGAATCCTACATGGCCCACATGCTCACAGCTTATAAAACAGCTGCCTGTATCCGCTATCTGCAAGCTGAGAAGTTCCGCTGTTTACTGACGAGGAAGTTCAGCATTGATCGAAGTGAAATGCTTTTGCAACCCTGACGCGGTCGCTACAATGCAACGAATAACTTGACGTGTCGTCAGTACTGTCAGCTCTAGAAAACGTCTTGAAGGGTTTAATTTCCGCGATATGTGAACACAACGACGTGATCCATCACGATTTACCCAGCATAAGACTTAGAGCTGCTAGGCGCACGTGGCAGCTACGCCTTGGCCGGAATAAAAAATTCTCCTCCATCACCGTAGTGCTGAAGGGGGCCTTGCTGGTTTCGTCAGATGGATAATGATAGGACGATGGGTTTTGTGCGAACTTTGCGCGCTGCACTTTCGAGTGCCGTCTTTTTCCTACCTGATAATGCAAGAGCAGTATATAAGTTTCCTCTGTGTCTCTACATCATAGTCGTGCCAAATAAACAGTGCTGTAGAACTAACCTCAAAGGTCACTCTCGGCGTCTTATGTGCCTCCTAGAATGTATCTGCGGTAATCCGCAATTCATTGATGGCATTGTCTCGATAATTAAGTCAGTGGGCAAAATTCCGAATTGGAAAGAATTATTGATGACTTAGACGTGAAATTCAGGAAGGTAGGTATAGCAAGCAACATGCAGAAGACTAAGATAATGCTCAACAGCCTCTGAAAGGAAGAGTAGTTTACAATAGGAAGCAGAGCACTGGCAGTGGCAGGCAATAGATCTACTTAGGTCAAGTCGTAACTGCAGATCCGGACCAAGAAAGGAAAATAACTAGCGCAATAAGATTCGTATGGAGCACATTTCGCATGTACTGACAGGTTGGGACTATAATCGAATACACCTCCAGAACGGAGCGGCAAATACCCATAGGAAGCCGTCCATCAAAAGGCGTTGTTCAAGACTGTTCGTGGTAAATCTCGCGGGCAGCTTGTTTCTGGCACTGCACGGAAGCTAGGCAGAAAAGGGAAGGAGACACAGCTTTGCTATCGTGTCATAACGAGCATTATTCGGAGTAAGGGTGCGGGGGTATAAAGGGGGAGTTGGAGAGAGAGTCAATAGTATCCGCTCTCCACGGGACAGGGTCACACGCCCGTCATGTTCCCTTTCCAGCCGCGCGTTCTCAGCACCGCCACAGAATGTTGTCCTCGAATGCAGCATACACTACGATTTCACCTGCGTGGTTAACCGCCACGCTACGGCCGCTCCGCTCTGTATCCAACTATAGCAGCTTACGGTATCGTTGAAGAGACAACTATATAACCGTCGCATTTTACTGGTACTCACATATGGGGCTGAAATGTGGAAGCTAGCGAAAAGGGTCCTACTTAAGTTGCGGATAACGCAGAGGGCTATAGAACGAAAAATGGTAGGGTAACGTTAAGAAACAGAAAGCGTGAAGAGTGGGTGAAAGAAATGCATTGAGTTAATAATATTGCAGTGAAAAACAAGAAATTGTGATGGCCGGTACGAAGAGATGATAACCGATGGTCACTAAGAGTAACAAATTGGATTTAAAGAAAGGCAAGTGTAGCAGGTGGGGGCAAAAAGTTAGATGGGGGATGCGGTTAAGAAGTGCGCAGAGGTCAAAAGGATACTGCAAGCACAACACTGGGTTAATTTCAGGAGTGTGGGAGAGCTCTCCTCCCTGGAGTGAGTGTAGTGCGGCTGTTGGTAATGGTGAAATTTATTTGTGGGTCATTTAGCCATCCTACAGTTTCGATACATTAGCACTACGATATGAAAATCGTGAAATGTTGCTCAGGAACTGTCACAATTATTTATAGTTACAGTCCTGATTGGCATGGCTGATATGTTGTAGTAAGTGCTCTCGCAATACAGTAATGTTATTGGCGGTGCACATAAGTAGAGCGTAGGAGTGCTTCTTAGGGGGGTTGACTATAGTGGCAATAGCCACCTTATTTTTAACTAGGTGTTGCAATGTAATGCGTGGCGGCTGTCCACTGTATTATGCTGTCGCATAGGGCATATCAGGGCTTATCAGCCGAGATGTTGACTTCACATAGTCCATCACTCTGGCGGGCGCCAACAGATCATTGACGTGTTTGACGTCATGAGGCCACATCAAATGATTAAACCTATAGGAACTGTGTTGCTACTGGAAAAAATACATGTTACGCATTTACATAGCATGTTCCTTTCTAGCTACTCCAAAAACGTGCTACTACGAAGTACGTCATCCCCGAAACTATCAGCCGTATTGTATTCCGAACGCGTAGTCAGGTTTCGATCTATCGGCTCACGATATACACCAAGAAAATTATGCTAAACAATTCTCCACGCAAACATGCCACCCCGACCTGACTTCTTTGCTTTTGGTGATAACAGTACCCTCGTGACACTGCTTAGGCATCTTCCCGACAGTCCGCCTGAGATGTTTCCGTCATTTATGCAGAGTGCTCGATTTTAGCTTTCTTTCTAGAAACCTGTGTCCAGGGTAGTTACCAACCGCTGTTTGCCGTACAGTCCTGCAACGCTGCGCTATTTCCCAATATCCGACAATCCACTTTAAAAAAGTTCAGTAGGCAACATTGTAACTTGTACGACCCACAAATGGGGAACGGAGACTACGTTTCTTTGTCATGCTCAGTAAATAGGATTGTAGAACTTGGGTGTTTATGATGTGCTGACCCCAGGTAGTGGTGCCCGGCCTCTTGCCATCGTATATTTGGTCAGGGTGACTTTGCGACCGCATCTCATTTAGAAATGCAGTTTTAGTGTTTATTCACGGTTAAGAAGGGAGCTCTCAAAACTAGCTATATGCAGGTTATGAAATTCAGGACTTGCCTTCCTTGCATTTTTGGTAGCGACGTTTGAATAAAAAAGGCAGTGGCGACCAGCATATGATCATGTGCAATAACGAAGTGAGGCTCGTGTCCTTTATTTATTTACACCACACGTTTTAGCGCCGAAGCATTATAAATGATCAGTGAATAAATTTTTGAAGTGGAACAAAATTAGGTGAAATGAAGATGGGGCAACAGAGCAGTGTTTCAAAAGCGGTAAAGTAGGGAAAAAGCACGAAGAGCCGTACATTCAAGCTACAGCGTTTGAATGAAAGAACTGTATGCCAACAGCAGCACCAGCAGTCCATCGTAGCTAAGATCACTCGTTGTAAATGAAAATCATTATCTTTAAACTGCATTAGAATCAGCGCGGTCATCTTGAATCGGCAGGTTATTTCACTCGGAAACACTGCAGGAAAAAATGAACTCTTGGTGGGGTTTGTTTTGCAGGTTTTTTATTTATGTTAAATATGTGATCTCCCAGATTGGAATATAATGATGTGCTTGGAGGTTTGATTTTCAGTGCTTGCTGAATCGGTGTACATTGCGTGTAGTAGGTCTTTGCTTCTATCGTCCTATCTCTAGGGGTTTTAGTCCGGTATGTTTTTATTTGTTATGCTCACGTGTCCAGAGTACTGCTTTGAAGCAGCCTTTCGCACAAGAAACGAACTCTGTGCTGAGGACTCATTACATAGCGCACTCTCCCCGACACCTCCAGTCAGCCATTACTGCAATTTCATCTAGCCTAGCGACAAAGTTTGGCCATTTCATCTCCTGAACTCTTAACAGCATCGTCCCTAAGCGGACGAAACAATAAATAATACGCTCGCCTGCTTGATAGCTTTGTGTTGTGGACATAAATTTAATCTTTGAAGACTTCCAAATAACTGTAGCTTACAATTTTTGCAAGCCTAATCCTAATATGATATTTCCACCCATGGAAAATTGTTCTTAATCCTGTGCCGCACCGCTGGATGGTCTTCATGTAGCACCTTACTTTGCGACTGTCATTGTCATGCATTCTGTAGCGGTCATTCTCTTTATAAATAGCACCCTTCAGGCAGTTTGTCGAATCTCATAAATCAGCAAACTTCAATAGTTTGCCAGGACATTCTTAGTTTGGCTGCTCTTATCCCAAACCAGGTTGAATCCAGCGGTACATGGAACTTGCTGAGCTCTGAAACCAACAAAAATCCTACCACCCGTCAAGCTACGTTTGCCTTTGTTCGTGCGTCGGCAACTACATCTGGGTGACTATTTTCGGATGATGAAGTCGTCGATGTACGCCATGTAGACGGTAGACCCTGTATAACTATGTCCACGAAGCGTTGAAGTGTCTGCCAAGATTTACGGAGGCAAAGGCCATGCGGATGTATTCAAAGATGGTGAACGGTGCAAGGACTGACGGTTTTTATGCAGGAATGCGTTTCAAGGCTACATTTCCGGCTCCTATTGCCCATCACAAAGGCAGATGGACATACCAAGGTGGCGGGGTTACTTTCACAGGGTTTTCAGAGATTCTCCTGTGTTGTAGTGGGAAGTGTCACTGCACAATAGTGTGAGATGCAGCAACACTAGACGTAAATAATATTTATACCTACCTCCAATAAGTACAATGCGAAGGTATGGGATTGTTAGTCTGAGAAGTGTCTGGCCTGGCGCTGAGAATTACCGCTGCTGCGCAATTTGCGGCCACCAAGTGGACATGTGGCGCCATCTGGTGCATCTGACGCGCACAGAAATTTTGTTTCAATACTGCTTAAAAAACCACATAGCGCAACTTGTTCGAAATTAGGTCGTTCTTGAACGGCCATGTTTTCTTTTGCATACCCCACTCGGCAACTGCCACCTTGTTGCTAGGATGTTGTCAGATATATTTATTGTTAATAACCACTTAATCCGTTACCAGAAGTTCTTGTTCTATTGATCACACCTATGGACTACAGGTCTATGTACTCAGCATGAGCTGCGTGTTACTTCTGTTATCACACGCTGCTACTCACGGTCCTACGTAAGAGCCCAGGAGCACACGCATGGTTAACACTGAGATTCTTCACAATCAGTACCTTGTTTTTCTCAAGAAAATCATTGGTCAGAGGGCATTCATTGTTGCAGTGGAATAACCTAGGCTTAGCACGCATTCGACCGTAAATTTTTGTTATATCGAATTATTCCAAAACGATTTGGCGACCGGCCTTGGCCACCTCTATTTCCGAAAAAATGGTAGGGCCATGCAGCGATGCCTTGAAATCCGCCATGCGAGGTAGGGGATAGCGATCCGGAATGGAGGAGTTGTTGAGAACGCGGTAATCATAAAATGGCCGCCAGTATATGGGGGATTTCTGCGGTATTATGCGTAGAGGGGACGCCCATATACTAGATAAACATAGGATAATGCCAACCTCCACCATGTGTTCGAACTCAATGCGAGTGATCTGGAATAAGCCTGGAGGAATGCGACATGATAGAGCGTGTGTGGGCGACCTAGCGTAGTTGCGATTTGTAACCTAGTGCTTGACGGGAAGTATGAAGCTGGAGGGACGGCGCAGAGAAGGCTGTTCGTCAAGTAGGATCTCATAGGCGGACTTGAGTGGAATGCCTTAGTGGCAAGCCATTCTCTATGGGAGGAGCCTTGAACACATCAGTTCGCGGTAGCCTGCTAGACATTTGTTGTGTGTGTTCATGGTAAAGTGTAGAGGTGCAGGAAATCGGCTTAGAGGATCGGGCAGCACACGTCCGCGTCGAGGAAAACTCATTGGGCGCACGTAGTTGAGCGAACGACTAGAAAGAGCAAGTAGTCCCCTTCTATGGTGTTGTGCGAAGTTTCCCTGCAAGCGACTGGGAAGGGCCCATTGAAGCGCTGATTCGCCGCATGCGCGGTGGCATGAGCACTCGCCGGCTTAAGTAGGTGCTGTTGCGCTATGTCTGTGTTTTTCGACCGGAACGCGAGCGAGCGCGCAAAGTCTACAGTATGGTGATTTGTTTCGCTAAACTTGTCATCTGTGCCTCTACATTGTCACGGAGGTTCTGGGACGTGATGGTGGAAGAGTGAGAAGGTGCGAGACTGCGCAGAAAAAAAAATGTAAAATGTGACACGTACATAACAGAGGCTATCAGTTCAGCGAGGTTCTCCACACAACTCTTGGACGTACACCAGCACCATGCGTACTGACGAGGACAGTCGCCGAAGGAACTGCTAGCGCAGGAAAGATTGGCCGAAAGTAGGAGCCTTGTGCAGGAGCCGCTGGAGCCGTCGCAGCAATTGTTTAGGTTTGCGGTCCCACAGCCCTTCGGATAAGATTAGCAGCTTCTGGCAGCGATGCACGCAGGTGCCTGTGCGCTTTATTGGTTCAGCAGCCAATGTGTCAAACGGAGCTGACGCTGGAGGTGATCAAAGGATGTCTCGGACCTAGGCTGCAATCTGCGTTGGTAGCTATAAAGCCAGAGCGGATGTGTTCCCGCTGAGACTTTGGAAAGGTGAAAGGACCGCGCAGATAAAGCACTGGAGGGACCTCATCGTGCACGGCGGAGGGGTTATCGTTGGCGTCGGTCACTGTGCGAGTCAGTGTTCAAACGTACGTCCAGAGTAACCAACTGGTGCCATTAGCCAGGATGAGATGGCACAATGAAGACGACGGCTAATTCACAAAGTGAAATGTTAGAAAACGTTGTGATGGTTTGAGCCAGCCAGAAATGAATAGATTGAGCCTTGGCACCAGGCGGGGACCTAGTTCGGCCGCGCTTCATTGGCGTCGTCATCCGAGTTAGCACCGCCAGTGCTGAGCGAGTCCGTTGTGCTGCTAATATGTTTTAATGAAGTAGCTCTATTTCGAAATATTTTACGGCAGTACCCATACAGAGCAAGCTTCCTTAGCAAATACCTTCACTATAGATTATAGTGAACCGGACCGTTCACATTTGTTCAACTACATAAAAATGCCAGAGATGCACTTAGGTCAGCTTAAGTGTACTAATAAGAAAACGCCTACGTTCTGTCATGCCGACAGGTGGATTATACAGGTGGCTTCGCAGGCAAAAGAATAACGTTCTCATGGTTGGACTTGGGAAGCTTCTCTGTTTGTTCTGGCGCGAGTATGAAACCCAGAGGCATCTATAATTTTTTTCTATTGATCGTTCAAGAGATTCTGTCCCAAAGCATGACCACATATCCTGTCCCCGCCACTCATGAGCTAAGAAATTATTTGCCGTTAATAATCATATCTGCACCGTGCTCAATGGGGGTGCTCGTCTGGTAATGCTGAATCGTGGTTTCAGCCTCAATTCGCGAGTTCCCATAATGGTTTGGGAAGCGACGTATTGGCTTCATATCTGCTCTCAGTTCATTTTTCTTTCTTGTAGCAGCGCCATCTCTGCACAATGAGAGGGGCGGAAACGAATAAGGGACAAGGACAGCCTTGAGTGACCACTCGGGCGCCGGGATTGGTTCTCGAAGGGAGAATAATGAAAACTTTAGTTCTGTCAACATTTTACTGGCATGGCTCATGTTTTGTGATGGTTCTCTACAATGTATTCCTGGTTTCACAACAGGCTGAGAGGAACGACCAATAGAAGTCTTCTAGGAAAGTCCGCTTTAAGCATATAGTATGCGCATATTTTCAGCGGATATTTCAAAACTTTTAAGTGGCGTCCCAACCGTGGTTTACGTAGTGTATGTTTATTGCCGCGAATTCATCGCGTACAAAGGACAAGCTTCCGGGTGCTTTGAGGAACCATAGAGGGGCGCTGTATTTTTCATGTGTATTTACACTTTGGCGCATTTCGTTGCCTGCCCAGCCTACATGCAGAAGAGGATGAGGCAGAGCGAGCACGAATGCTTGAGAACGCTTATTGGCCTACGCTAATTAGCTGGATGCTACCGCCGCCGCTCTCCCAATCCAAACATCACATAGCAGTCAGTAAATGTGGCTGTGGTTGGGTGTACTGTTAATCATACCAATATTATCACTTCGCTTTTTAAACTCTAAATATAAACAATTTACTTCAACCACTTCAGAGTTCTGGAAAATAAACTTGTGAACCTTAGCCATTGTACAAAAGTTAGTTCATTTCAACCAGTTATTAGAAACTATAGAGGTATTACATTTTTAGTGTTAGCGACGTTGATGTAGCATTTCTCGCTACGTGCACCCCGTTTTTAAGACAGTCGAGTGGGCTTGGCGAAGCAAAATCAACCATGTTGTTGACGAGACCTATGCCTTTCGTTATTCAGGTGCTTGCGCTCGGTGAAGTCCTTGCTGTCCCAGTTGATTCGTCGCCGTTGCTGCTACCCCTGGATTCAACGCCCCTCAAGCCGCCATCTTCTTGCATGCCCGCACCTTTCTGCCAGATGCTTCACCTTCTCACCGACGATATCATCGTGACGCTCCGATCTGTGACGTCACCTTCCGCACAACATATAAACAGCTGTCCCCGTCCGCTCGACATCAGTGGGCTTGGCGAAGCAAACTCAACCATGTTGTTGACGAGACCTATGCCTTTCGTTATTCAGGTTAGTTATACATATTCAATAAAATCTAGTAACAGATTCATTGTTATCTTGCCAAGCCCACATACATGCTTGTGTATTATGCATGACTGCCTATATGTGTGAGAATTACTGCTCTGTGGCGACGTTGAGATGAACCCCGGACCGAGCTCTGGCCTTACCTTCGCAAATGTTTTAGAGGGACAGGCTGCAATACTTAAAGGCATTGACGAACTAAAATCGCAGTTGTCTGTTTCCAATGCATCAATAGCTGCCCTCAGTGATAAACTATGTGAAATAGAAAAAACTGTGGATTACATAAGCTCGTCCACATGTAAAATTGATAGCCTAGACCAATCTTTACATCATGTCCAATCTGCCATAACACTGCATTCAGAGAACCTCGTTGACCTAGAAGGTTACACCCGCCGCTCGAACTTGTTTATTTATGGAATTCCGGAAGATGAAAATGAAACAGTATCCCAGCTTAAAGAAAAAGTAATCGCCAATCTGTTTGGAAACAAGCTCTCTGTGCAATGCCATTCTGTTGGAAGAATTCATACGCTAGGAAGGACGGGAGTAAACCGTCCTGTTATTTTGTATCTTCATAACTATAGCGAAAACCAAGCAGTGCTGAAGAACGCTAAAAAAACTGAAGGGAACTAATGTTTTCATTGAAAATGACTATTCACGCTGCACACTTCGAAGGCGGAGATTACTTTGGGAAAGTGCTAAGGGCGAAAAAGACAGTGGGAAAAAGGTGTTTTTTGCTGAATGATAAGCTGCGGATAGATAACGACATATTTGTATGGGACGACCAAAGTAACACTCGGGTAAAAATTTCGCGCTCACCTGCTTTAATGGAACACGCATGACCAGTCCCTTCACCTGCACCAGACTATATGCGCCTTCTAAACATTAACGCTCGAAGTATAGTAAATAAAACTATTGAACTTGAAAGTATTCTTTTATGCCATGACCCTCATGTGATCGTAGTTACTGAAACGTGGCTTCACGAAGAAATAAGCGACCAAGTCGTTGTCCCGGATTCATATTCCATTTTTAGACGAGACAGACCTTCTCGTGGTGGTGGGGTTGCTGTCATACTATCCAATGGCACAAAAGGTACATTGTTAGAGCAAATAGATTGTCACGAAAGTCAGTGTCTTCGAGTTGACTGCTATGGAGATTCGTTTAAATTGTTTGCGACGTACCGCCCTCCTTCCGCCAGCATTGATTTTCTAACTAAAATGCATGACCTTCTTGTGGTGTACAGCACAAAGTGTATATTAATTGCCGGAGATCTTAACTTGCCTGAATTTCCTTGGCCCAACCCTTCATCGAACTCACCTCATGAAAGCGTTTTCTCGGACATTATGTTGGCTTGTGATCTCACACAAGCTGTTAATATTCCAACGAGAGTACAGGGCACATAATCCTCAATAATAGATCTGATTTTCCACAGCCGATCACTTAGTGATGTTACTGTTGAAGTAGCAGATGGCACCTCCGATCACAAGTTGGTACTGTTTACATTCAATATGCGTATAGCTAATTGCCCACCAGTTCGGTGCAGGAAGACCGTTAGGGATTTTACCAGGGCTAACGATGAATCTGTTCTTGATTACCTCGAAATGGCCCTAGATAACTTTTCTGAGGGTGATGTGAATGACTTATGGAACAAATTTAAGTCCCATAGCCAGTTTTGCATAGATAACTTCATCCCAAGTAGAACTAAAACTGTTCGCCGAAAAACTCCGTGGATTACCCGCGAAATAATTCATTTAATTAGCAAAGTCAAACGGCTTAGAAAACGCAAGACTAGTAATCATGTACTTAAAAACCTAAGGCGTGCATTGGCAAAAAGACTTCGTGTCAGCAAACAATATTTTTATTCCAATACATTAGCTTAATTCATCAAAAGTAACCCTGCCAAATTTTGGCGCCACCTTAATCATGAAGGACGCAGAACCATCGATCGTGTCAAGGTCGGCGAAAACGTTGTTCGCGACAGGTCACAAATAGCCAAGGAGTTCAATAATTTCTTTCGGTCAGTTTTTTCGAATCCCCGTCCCCACCCTAGTTCATACAATAACACGACCAGCGTTAGCCCGGAATTCATAACATATGAAGGAATTTTTTCAATGCTACTCAATTTGAAGCCAAAATCGTCTTGTGGCCCTGATGGCATCACAAACGTATTCCTGCGACGTTACGCTGAATCACTAGCACACTTTCTTGTTATTATATTTCGTTCATCACTTTCTACTGGCGATGTTCCATCTGACTGGAGGCTTGCCCGTGTTGTGCCTATTTTCAAGAAAGGCAACCGCGATCAGTTAACCAACTACCCACCGATATCTCTCACCAGCACTGCATGCAAACTTATGGAACATATTATTTCGAGCTACATATCTGACTTCCTAGATAAGAACAACGTTCTCTCCCCATTTCAGCATGGTTTTCGCAAAGGGTTGTCGACAACTACTCAACTGGTTTTCACAATACATTCCTTTTCTTCGGTACTCGATAATGCTGGCCAAATTGATGTAATATTTCTCGATTTTAGCAAAGCATTCGACATGGTTACGCATTCCGGTCTATTATATAAACTTGACGAGCTGGGTATACCACAAACTGTGCTTAATTGGATTTCATCATATCTAGACATGCGCCAGCAGTTTGTCGATTTTGAAGGCCATTATTCAGACTGCCTTTCCGTAACCTCCGGTAACGAATCTCGGCCTGTATCTTGATTCTAATATGTGTTGGTCGTCTCAAATTGACCACTTATTAAAGCGAATGCGCGCTCGACTACTGTTCCCAAGGACGCGGGATCGAATCCCGGCCTCGGCGGCAGCTTTTCGGTGGAGGCGAAAAGCAAGGCGCCCGTGTGCTGTGCGATGTCGGTGCACGTTAAAGAACCCCAGGTGGTCGAAATTTCCGGAGTCCTCCACTACGGCGTCTCTCATAGCCTGAGTTGCTTTGGGACGTTAAACCCCACAAACCAACCAACTATTAAAGCGAATGCGTTCCCTTTCTGTGCAGCTGTATCGTATAAAATACACTGCACCTGTAAAGTTGCGTCAGACTGTGTATAAATCTTTGGGAGAATCTATGCTTAGATACGGCATTTCTGTCTATGGATCATGTGCGCCCTGTAAGATTAGGAAGGTTGATAAGTTGTTGTGCAGAATCTCCACTAATTTGCTGTATGGAACTGCTTATGAGAAGGCTGACTACAACACCAGGATGGCTGAAGCAGGTGTTAGTCCCCTGCATGACTTGTACGTGCAAGTGGTAATTCTAAGAAATTACTTTTCAAACCAGTTCAAACAACCAGATAAAAAATCAGAGTCCCTTAGGCACATAGCACGTTACAAGGTACCAAGGGTTTATACCAATTATGGCAAAAAAACACGACAGTTTTATATTCCTTACTATTTCAGCAAACTACCAGCACATGTGTTGGGTTGCGATTCTATGAAGGCTACTAAATCTGCACTGAAAGCGTGGATTGCAGGTCGCGAAGAAAGCTATCAAGCTTCTTTGTAATTTATGTTCGTTTTTTTTTTCTTCTTTTTTTTGCCGATTTCATTACGTTTATTGACTACAGGTTTCAGTGTCTTTTAGCTATTGATTGTACTGAGAAAACTATATATGCATTGTACCAGTTTTTGTTTGTTTTTCTTTTTTGACTGACTGTGTACTATCAGCGTTTTTATATTGAATGCATACCGCTGTGACTGCCGTTGCCCGCCCACAAGCGCTTGCGCTTCTGCGGGCACCCGCTATTTTTTGCATGTATATTTCTCGCAATAAAGTTCATGTATGTATGTATGTATGTATGTATGTATGTATGTATGTATGTATG
>JAJIZL010027821.1:296712-309880 GCA_023969395.1 Amblyomma maculatum
GTATGTATGTATGTATGTATGTATGTATGTATGTATGTATGTATGTAAGTAGGAAGGACCACGCCTTTAGCTTTTTGTCCCGAAGATGGCTGTTCACTCCAGACGCCTTATTCGCAAAGCCTGGACAGTTCCACTGCACCAATCGAGATAGTGTATTATCCGTTGCGAGGCCGAAGACCCTCTACGATGTGGGAGGTCACCTGCTCCATAAGGGCTAATACTTTACCCACTTTCAGGATAGTCATGGTTAACGGGTTGCCGCCACGTGATTGGGGTTTGATCCTTATTGGAGATGATTCCTCTGACATCTTCTCACGAGGTATTAGATTACTTCAAGACGGGTGAGTGCGACGCTGTTCTCGGAGCTGGTTGTGTTTTAGATATTGGCGAGCCTGTGCACAATGGCATTTTCTAAAACAACGTCTTCATCTGTGGGATCCATATGTGATTTGTGCACTTGCCGTTTTAGTGTACTGTTTGATCCACAAGAGTGAGTCGCTTGTAAGTGTGAATGATGCTGAGAAGACGTATGGTAAGCAGGTGGGTCAAATAAAGGAAGTGCCGGGGAGTCGGTTTAGTCAGATGTAAGAGCAGCGAAGCGATTACTTGTAGGAATATCTGCTTTTTCCAGGCGGCTTGCCCAGCGGCCTCGTTCGCTTCTTCTTTGGACAAGCGGAGGAGCGCATGTCATGGACCACCGCTTTGAATAGGGCACAAAACGCTGTTGGTTCATTCATGTCGGCCACAGCTGCCGGATTAGGGCAGCTATTTTGCATGGCGGTGATAAAAAAATATACGACGAGGTAGGAAGGTGTGTGGTTTAATAATCGCACCATAGTAGGTCAGGTACTCCGGCAGAGTCAACGGGCCTTGTAGGGTGAGTAGGTATGAACCCCGGCACCCCATAGGCCGCGCTTGCAACACTGCATGAGGTGAACAGCTAATGTTTGGGCGCACCTCCTCAGAAGGACTTCTGCTTTCGACATGGTAAACCACACAGCAGAGGGTGTCAGGGCCAGAGGCAAAATATATTTGCACTGGAACATGCTCATTCTCATCGAGGGGAATTTGAGTAACTGCACACATTTTCTGGGTGTCCACCAAGGATGGCATGTTCATCGTAATGGTGTTCGATGGGCATTGGACGACAAATCCACAAAAGGTATTAGAACCTAGAACTTTGTCAATTTTGGCTTTAACCAACGGGTCAGGGATAGTCGTTATATCAAAGCGTAATGTAGGCTTGATGGTGACGCAGACCGAGTTAGCAGTAGGTGGAAGCGAGGCTCGACTCATGGGCGGCATCTGTGGTGGTGTCAGGGACTGAGACGCTGTGGTTGGCCTTGGAAGGGAAGATTGAACCGATGCGACGGGCGCAGTTCCTTGAGGGAGGGTCACGGGCACAGAGCTGGTTTAGCAGTCCATGGGACAAGCCGAAGTCGTTATATCCGAAGACGATGCAGACTGGGGGCACGTAGGCGTCGAAGATCGCGTGGACGTGGATGCTACGTTAGGTTGTAACACAGCTGAAATCCGCACCGCTGTCGTGGGCGGAGCAGAATCCATGCAAGTGCGTAGCCCAGCCTCGCTCGGCAACGCCGAGCTAAGCCTAGCCTGCACCTGAGGGATCCGGTGGGACTTTCTTACTTGAACTTGATGAAAGTGACGAAGATTACTGCTCAGCGCAACAGAGTGTTGCTGTTTTACATGAGGCGCGTTCGGAATGGTCATGTGTCCTCCCAAAATACAGCAGCGTTCCAATGCATGCATTTACGTAAAACGCACATAACTGCAGAGAACGAGTTCCAGTCTATCAGCGTTGCCGTACTTTTGTCCACCAAATATATTTATGATTTGTTCAAAGACAAGAGGCCTGCATCAGATTTATTGCGACAAACGAGTATTATAGGGTTCAGGTCCTCAACTACGCGAGATATTACGTGGAATGTTTAACACTAATATTTACCATTATTTTATCAAATCTTAGTTAATTGAATAAAATCACCTAGTGTGGCCTATTTCTGCAGAGGCGTATGGCATAGTACACTAGTGTGTGAATCAGTTGCGCGTTTCTTGTTTCTCGACCTAGCCGATCCGAATTTTAGAGCAGACTTGCAAGTTAAGCTCATAAGTTTACTTCCCAAATTAGTGGCGTCTTTGCATTTTACATACCACATTGTTTACTAGGATTTATTAAGGCTGCGTACGCTTCGGCGCAGTTTTTTACCGTCCGGGTTTTGGTTGAAAATTACTATTCTTATTGATGTACGCAGTTACGCAGACAATTGATGGCTATGACGTTAAGCCCCACAAATAAAATATACTTTTTGCAATGAAGTACACTTTTCAGGAGAGGCATCTAGTCAGGTCACATATTGTCTACTCGAGATATGCCCAGAAATATGTCAAGAAGATTGTACCGGGCAGTCAGAATTTTAAAAGATCAGGTAAAGGGTAACCGCGGTAACCCCATCGTTTTATAGTCTTGTATACAAAACATGCCATTGGCAGTGATCGCGTCAAAAAATTCAAGCAAGAGAGCTCAGCGTGAGGACAACATGCGGTTTCTATCTACTCAATGAACCGAATGAAAATATAAATTATCGGCAAGTAAAAGTCAGTTGCTTGATCTTACAGGACACAGGACAGGGCAATCAAACGGTTTGGAATGGTACAGCTAGCTATCTGACAAAATACATAACATGAAATACGTCTGTTATCACGCAGCCTTACTCAGAACCACACTATTTCGTAATCAGTCATTTTTGCTTACTGTAGTACGCGGAAGGCGTGACCAAGTGGAAGGAACAGGCCACCGCAGCACATGTCATGGTATCGCCTGTAAGCTGCAAAAGTGGAGGGAAGCCTTCAGCGTTCACCAGTTTCGCGGAGCCCCTTTCAGTGCCGATTACCATGGGATGCTTTACAGAAAGAATGATGTGGGCGAATGCGCTGTTTTGGTTTTTATTACTTCGGGAGGAAATCATCAGGACATCAAGCTTGCTGTCTAATATAATTATGGGATTAGTGGTGCAAGGTGCGGTTAAATGTTTGCCGACATTCTTCTTGCAAATGTAATTAACTTTTAACTTTATTGAGAGTGTCTTTTTAAGCACCGTAGATGTAACATCACTCATCAATGGCACGTTTTCCGAAACATATCGAAGGACAGCCCCGCAATTGTGGTGCAGTGGGTAGTTAGCTCAACTGCTGTGTCCATGATGTGGGATCGAATCCCGACACGGCAGCCGCTTTTCGATGGAGGCGAAGAGCAAAGCCCTTTTGGGCTTTTTGTTGGCTTTAAATGTTTAGGAACTGAGGTGGTCGAAATTTCCGGAACCCTCCACTACGGCGTCTTCCATAACTGAGTCTATTTGGCACATAAACTCCACAAAGCAAACAAAACTTTACATTAAATTAAACTTTTTCTCTCCGGTCCGCATGCTCACCGACATAAGTTGAGCACCTGCGCCGAAATAGCCTCCTGATTCATAAATCGTAGAAACATTATTGGGATGGGGCTTTTCTTGTCAGCCTTAAAATTATCAATTCATTGCTCTACTTCTGTATTAGCTCTGTCTGTTATCTCACCCCTAGATTCAGTGCATAACAAAACGATAGCCTCTTCTAATTGCGTTCAAATTTCATAGTGGGTTACGCAACCCAGAAACAAGAAATAATTTGCTAGCCTATTTTCGGCGTCTTCAGCGGCAGTTCAGAGGGAAGCGATATTTTTAGGAATACAGGTTATGCTAATGACCTGATAATATCAGGCGAAATGGGCATGGTTCTTCAAAGCAAAGAAGGGCCCCGTCGCGGTAGTGGAGTGGTTGTGGCGCTTGAGTAGTGTGCCCAAGGATGCGAGATCGAATCCCGGCCACGGCAGCCGCTTTTTGATGAATGCGAAAAGCAAAGCGCAATGTGCTCTGCCATTGTGGTGCGTGTTTAATTACCCCATGTTATCAGTACTTCCTCAGCCCTCCAATACTACCTCTCATACTCTTTTGACGCTTTGGGTACTCAAACACTGATTAACCGAAATGAGATAGAGAGAAAGCTCTGCTGCTTTATTGTCAACATAGAGCCATAGCAGTTGTGCCTCTCTACTGCTCGACTTGACTAAAAGACTGAGGTCACTCCGAAGCTTCAATGGATGTTTCATATCTTCCACCTCACCAGTGATGACGAGTGTCCTCAGTGGAATGACAGGTCACGACGTCACCCCTATCACCAGGTAGTCAGGTGCGCTTTTATTAGAAATAGATACGCAGCTTATATATGAGTGTATCAGAAAAACGTTCGACACTCATGTATTGCTTTCATCACGCCGTGAGATATGCCGCTCTTCAGAACACAGTAAATCAGTCATACCTTGGTGACGGGGTTATTCGAGGCTGAGAATTAACTTATTAAAAAACCATCAGCATTTGAGTTTTCAGCATCATAATCTTGCAGGTAATGCACAAAACATGGAGGTAACGCGGAAAACATTTTTCCTTCAATTGTTTGCAACGTATCTACGGGTCATTTTTGGTAACAACTCATTTCTCCAGTTAAAACTTTACATTAGCCATTTTATTTCTTTCTCGCTTAATTCTTTCGTTGTCAGTTCAGTTTTGGAAGGAGCATTGTTTATGTCTCTATGTTTCAAAACCTTCATTTCTTGATTTTGTCTTTCTGGGTTCCACAAACCATTTCTGGCTTTTGTACGTCCAGCTTATGTTTTTGTAGCTTGCTAGTTCGCCTACTAGAATATTGCCGTGTTCTGCGCTAATGAATACCCACTGTGCTGCTCCTAACTTTATGTTACTAAATGTTAAAAAAACCCAGAAGTTACTCAGTGACTTGTGCTGAGGTCACATTTTCTGGCGATGAGGGTCAACCCGTGAGAACAGCATATAAATTTTGCACTGGGGACCCCCTATTTATTTTTCAAACATATTTTGGTAGGCATTTTTTGCTACCTCGATGGGACCAATACCTCTACAGCGAAGTTCTCAATTTCTTCTGCCCACAGAAGCAGAGTAAATAAATATATGCATTAGACACTGGTGGGGCCTGGTATGAGCGACACTAAAGTATTTACATGGCTTCACACAGCGGCCCAGATACCTGGAGTACAACCTGCTTAAACGCCAGAATGTAGGTTCAATGAATACAACTTGTTTTGCACCAGCTGACTGAACTTTGACAATTTATTTGTTGCTTGAGCACTTCATGCAGCGTTCAGATATTGCTATCTCTTGTGACCAACTGAATGCAGTCTATGGAATTATTTGCACGCATATAAGCAATTTTTTCTGTTTTTCTATTACCTATTATGTCAGGTCCTCATAATTATCGATGTCGTTTTCTGCTTTTCAAGCACCTCTTTTACACATAATTATGCTTCAGACAACCGTCCTATGTATTTCTCCCGTATGTTCAGTTTGTGATTGTAATCTTCTGCTCTAAAGTTTTGATGGGAATCAATTCTTCTCTTGATCCACGTTTTCACCTGCGTTTGCTAATTGTCTTGCATTTTTGTGCACAAACACACTTTTGTTGTTATTCAGTTCCTGCTTGTTTTGCCTTGCTCTAAAGCTGTTGTTCTTTACTTCGTGTCTTTATGCTCTCTTTACCTGATCTACAGGGCTGCTACATTGTTGTCATGCTCTAATGGTTGTGGTACTCATGATGCTTCTTCGAATAATTATTCTAGGCTGAAGCGAGAACGGTTCATTTTACGCCTTGTATACAAAGACTGAATTAGCATTACCGAAAGTTTAATGCGCAAATAAGCCATCCATAATTCGTCCGCGTCGTCACTGTTGCTAAAATTCTGCAAATGGGAAGTTGTCGTTTTTAAGGTTACTAGAGTTGCTTGTGTAGTTTCACTTTGATCTCCATATAGTGTTTAAAAGATCGCCGCCTGTCTATTGGTCAAACCGGTTATGAATTCGCCATTAATTTTAACAGAGTGGCCATTTTCAGCTGCCATATACCTACCGCGGTGTCTCTGCCTCTAGCCAAGTGCTAAAGTGGCCGCTTTTCGATGGAGGCGAAAAGCAAGGCGCCCCTGTGCTGTGCGATGTCAGTGCACGTTAAGGAATTCCAGGTGGTCGAAATTTCCGCAGTCCTCAACTACGGCGTCTCTAATAGCCTGAGTTGCTTTGGGACGTTAAACGCCACAAACCAAAGCAAACCAAACTATGCTAAGAGAGAGGCAGCAGGGCAAAACGCTTAAACAATCTCACAATGTACAACAAACCTGCGTACATTCTAAGTAGATAGCGGTCAATGTCCGATTATGCCGGTGATCCACGAGAAAGTTTCTTTTTGCTCAATTTCAAGGAACGACAAAATATTATAATCCTAACTGTTGGGCACAGGGTTTCGCTATTTTCAGCATGCACCGAGTAGTGACAAAAAATACATTGCAAATCCTAGACGCGCAAATCCAACCCTGTTCTCGGAAGTCTTTTTTATATTGTACAACAGTGTCTAGAGCCGTGTTTGTTCTCAAAACTTAGGGTTGAAGTGAAGAATTCACCAACCTTCGTAATATGGTGTTATGCAGACGGCAATAGGATCCGGTTAGTGAATTCCCTGCGGCCGCCAACGATGGTCAAAGTAATTGCGGCAGCTTCTTTCGCTGATCCTCGAGGTGTGCTGGCACATTCTTGCTTTCATAGGACGTGGTGCTTTGTAACTAATTTTAATTTTGGTGCTTGAGTGAATAGACTGGGCGGCTTTATTACTAACCCAATGGCTCTCTTCCTTCTCGTCTTCTAAATCTTCTCTTTCCAGTCTGCAAGATGCACCACCACAGCATCGTCTGGCAAAAAATGTATCAGTCGCGCATGCGCTCTGGCCCTTATCATGCAGCCGCTTGTAGGCTATAAATACTAGCATGCAATCAGGAATAAACGCTCTTCTTCTTCTTGCTTCCACGCTGCTCGTTCGTTGTTGGACGCTGGAACATGGTGTCAGAAGTGGGGTAGCGTTCACGTATGTAGTAACGCGCTGATCGAAGCGGTGGTGTCACTGTGCACTGCACGATGGATTTAGTGAAGCCACCGCTGCCGCTGGTGCTGTCCGGTAGCACCGCGAAGAACTGGAGCCTCTGCAAGCTGCAGGCCACTGAGTCGACGAAAGAACCACGGACGAAACGAGCCAAAACCGCACTGCTGCTCACCGTAGCCGGGGAAGACGGCCTAGAGGTATTCAACAACTTTTTGTTTTCGGAGAACGAAAGCAAGGAAGATTATCAAACTGTTGCAAAGAAGTTCGAGGAATACTGCAAAGAGCAGCAAAACGAAATGTATGAACGTTATGTCTTTCGTTCAAGAACGCAAGCTGAGGGCGAACCCTTCAAACGCTTTTCACGGGACTTGAAGAGGCTTGCACGAAGCTGCAATTTTGGAACCTTGAGTGACTCCATGGTCAGGGACCAGGTTTTCTTTGACACAAATAATCTGAAATCGCACGAAAAGATGCTGAAAGATAAGGACCTTACTTTACTGAGGGCGGAGGAAATTTGCAAGGCTGAAGAGGTATGCGCCGAACAAAACAATACACGTGCTCAAGCGGAGAAGCAAGTAGCACGAATTGAAACGCGCCAGCAAGGCAACTTTTCAGACTGTGAACAGTGAGCAGAATGTTCCGGGCAGGACGAGGCTCAACGAGAACAGGAAGTTGATCGTATAAAAACATGCCGGCAGTTCAAATGCTCCAAGGGCAACCGTGTCCACGAACGCGGCAGATGCCCAGCGTTCGGCAAAACATGCTTCCGGTGCCGTAGCGTTAACCATTTTTCGGCCTGTTGCAAAAACGTGTCTCAAGTAAGCGAAGTACGCGGCGAGCAGGAAGGTTTTGAAATACTGATTGGGTCATTCACGCGAGAGTGGCTTCCCGAGTAGTGTCTCTGAAAGTAGACACAGGCTCGCAAGCGAATTTATTGCCTTACTCTGTTTTTCAAAGGCTCAAAGCGAAGTCTGGTTTAAGAGCAAGCCCCTCCGTCCTCCGCTCATACACCGGTGATGTTATAAAGCACGTCGGCGTGGCTACGACCAAAGTGGGTACTTCGACTGCTTCATTGTAAAAAGGGCAACCAGGCCATATTGGGACTGTCTGCAAGTGAAGTGCAAGTCGCGTTCTGTGAACACTGTGCACATGAACAGCAAGGAATTTCCCGAGTTGTTTCAGAGCATCGGCTGCCTAGCACGCCCTTACCACATGGTTCTGCGCGAATGATGCAACACCGGTAGTCCAGCCGGTGCGACGGGTGCCCTTGGCGTTACTCGAGCTCCTGCGAGAAGAGTTGGATCGGAAGGAGCGGGCTGGCATCGTGGCCAAAGTCACCGAACCCACTGATTGGGTGAGTCCGTTTGTTGCAGCAAGAAAAAAGGATGGAAAACTGCGCATATGAATTGACCCCAGACGAATTAACGAATGCCTAAAGCGAAAACATTATCAAATGCCTAAGCGAGATGACATTGAGGCTGAGCTTGGCGGGGCCTCCTTTTTCTCTCGCATCGATGCGCAATCGGGGTTCCACCAAATCCCCTTAGATGAAGCTACATCAAAGGTATGCATAATCGGAACACCCTTCGGACGCTACCGTTTCTTGCGACTTCCCTTCGGCATTGCTTTGGCGCCTGAGGTTTTCCAGAGAACTATAAATGAAATATTCGACCAGGCTCCAGGGGTCCGAATCTATGTCGATGACATATTGATATGGGGGAGCACAAGGGAAGAGGACGATACTCGCCTCCGCACAGCCTTGCAACTAGCCAAAAAGGCCGGCCTGACGCTCAATGCGGCGAAATGCAAATTCGATGTCACGGAAAATGACTTTTTGGGTGACATCATAAACAAAGACGGAATAAGACCTAACCCCGCACTGATCGCACCATTAAGTGAAATGCCTCAGCCAAAGGACAAAGCCGGCGTTCACAGAATGCTCGGGGTAGTGAACTACTTCGGAAAGTATATACCGCATCTAGCGGAAAGGACGACGCTTCTACGAAGCCTCTATAAAAAAGACGCCCTTTTTGAATGGTCTGCAAACCACTGTAAGGAATGGCAAGCTGTCTGTGACGCACTGAGTGGTCCTCATTTGCTAGCCGTTTTCAATGCTGTTAAAAGGCCAAGGTCATTGCTGATGCTTCGAAAAATGGGATTGGTGCTGCCCTTCTTCAGAAGTACGGTGGTAATTGGCGGCCGGTCGCCTATGCATCACGCACAATGACGGAGGCAGAACAAAGACACGCGCAAATCGAGAAAAAAGCAATGGCCATTACTTTCGGCTGTGAAAAAGTTTTTAATTTCGTTTACGGCCGCAAGTTCGCTATCGAAACAGACCACAGACCGTTGATAGCAATTGCTTCAAAAGCCATTGGTGACATGCCACCAAGACTGCAACGATTTTTCCTGCGCTTGTTAAGATACGATTAAGTTCTTCACTTTATTCCAGGCCAAGCGAACGTGATGACTTCACTGAAGACGTCGACGTTCATGCAGTGAGCGTGACTTTAGAGCTGGTGAGCAAGAAAATGTTTGATCGACTGGCAGAAGCGACAGCCTCTGACCCAGACTTGCAAACAGTGTTACGGCAACTAAGGAATGGAGAAGAAATTGAAGGCTCGATGAAAGCTTTTCGTCCTGAGTTATCAGAAGTTAAGGGTATTATTATGAAGGGGACAAAGGACGTCATTCCGGAGAATATGAGAGCTGAAATACTGGGTCGTATTCATGAAGGTCACTTAGACATAAATAAGTGCAAAGCGAGAGCCCGTCGCTTGGTATTCTGGCCGAGACTGAATACGGACATTGAAACCATGGTTAAGACCTGTTCTGTTTGTCAAAAATACGCTTACAAACAAGAAACCGAACCAGTGCTGCTTAGGCCGATCCCAGGCCATGCCTGGTACAGGGTGGGTGTTGACATCTTTATGTACGGCGGAAACTCCTACCTGTGCGTGTTCGATGCGTTTTCAAACTTCCCTGAAGTCGAAAAGCTTACTGACACAACGACATTCACTGTCATTGCTAAGCTTAGCTCAATTTTTGCACGGTATGGGATTCCGTTGGAAGTCTGCACCGACAACGGTCCTCAGTTTTTATCACATGAATTTGCTTTGTTCGCCTCTAGATACGACCTCATGGATGTCGCGTCCAGTCCGCGACTCCCACGGTCCAATGGCCTCGCCGAGAAGGGAGTCCAAATTGTCAAAAGAATAATGAAGAAGACTGGCGAACTCAACGAGGACTTCTGGATGGGCCTTCTCGGTTATCTCTCGACTCCACTAGCCGAAGGTCGGTCCCCTGGGGAGTTTCTTCAAGGCAAAAAGTTACGCACTCGGCTACCAGACTTCGTGTCATGCTCCAGTCAACAAAAGTCCCGGCGCCAACCACGCCAGCAAAGGCCCTCAAGAGGGAAAAATATGCCTGAACTAAAAAAAGATGCAATTGTACGAGTACGAGGGAATGCATGGGACTGCAAGGCTCGAGTCATGGGCCTGGTAGCACCAAGGTCTTATCGCGTCCTTACAGAGGACAACAAAGTGTTTCGACGCAACCGACAACATCTTCTAGCCACACGTGAGCCATTCCAAAGCGACTTAACGGAAGATGACTCTGGCAGCGAAGACATTTCCCAGGAAAACGTGAAAGCGTCGCAGTCTACAATACAGCCCACTCAATTTGTGCCAAGGCGATCCACCCGACAAAAGAGACAGCCCAATCGTCTTCACTACGACCAGAATTTCCAACAAGTGTCGCGTATTGTGCTCTCACACTTTTAAAGATTACACCGAGGAAGATGTAATGTATCAGTCGCGCGTGCGCTCTGGCCGTTATCATGCAGCCGCTTGTAGGCTATAAATACCAGCAAGCAATCTCGAATAAACGCTCTTCTTCTTTTGCTTCCACGCTGCTTCCACGCTGCTTGTTCGTTGTTGGACGCTGGAACACTTCTCGTCTTCTAAATCTCTCTTCCCTTTCCAGTTTGCAAGATACACAGCATCGTCTGGCGAACATCCCCATCCCTATTTCTTTTCTCCTTCACGCTCTTTTGTATACTGTTTTACAATTTGAGGCGCTACTTCACTTTCCCCTTCTTTTACCTGCGTACCTTTCCTGAAGGTGTTTTTAAGGCAAGAATCAGTAAATTGACATTATAAAATCCGGTAGTTGCAAATTGAATTTCTCATCTTTTATGTTTTGTTGCAAAATGGTTTTGTTCCCATAAATGAATAGTATTCATTTAATGTCAGTTTTCATATTGTGCCTTGAATGTGGATAGGAGTTCTCAGTATAATTACTCTCTGTGTAAAATACTATCCAGAAAGAGCGTTACGAATAGCTGTGCGGTTTGGAAGCCTTATGCATTTGTCGACAGTTCAAAAAGCGCCATTTCTCCCCGATTGCTTTTGGAGCATCTCGGTGAAAACTATATTCAAAGAAATCTCGCAGCTCACGGCGTTCCTTAAAGCTAAAGTTTTGGTAAAGTTGAACGTCCCAAAGATACTCGTGCTATGAGCGACGCCGTAGTGAAGGCCTCCGAAATTTTGGACCACTTTATAGGTTCTTACCATGTAGTGAGATCGCTCAGCTTACGGGGGCCTTTCTTTTCACTTCCATCTAAAAAGCGGCTGCGGCAGCGCGGGTGGTTAGATTTCGTATCCTTGGGCACAACAGCAGAGCGACTTAACTATAGCATCACAATGGCGGGGTCGAGCTGAAATATTGCCTCGATACTTTTCACTTTGCGTATGCAGGAGTTACGCAATGATGACCTTGGCTGTAAACCGAGTCTCTCTGAGCAGGTGTGAAGAACTGGCTGGCTTACAAAGGATCGGATGTTTATCCAGTGCTTTATGCTGACTCTAACTGTCTAATCACCGGGGAATACGACATGAAAAGAGGTAAGCGCAGTAAAATTAAGTTTATCTTGAATTTTCTGCTTATATATTTAGCAGGTTGGCAACCAATGTCGGAAACGGAAAACGCCCACGGCAGTCATTTAACAGAACAGCTGATTGCGTGCGCTTTAGCTGCCTTTCTATGAATTTCTGTGATCTCTACATGAATGTGCTATGTTGTGCAACCAGCCTTTGAACCCTACATAATTTACGGCGGTAATCATTTAAGGCAAACAGATGTTTTGTCTGATTTGATTGATAGGATTTATTGTCACAACGTTATTTATCCTATATGAAACAGCGTTATGATGGGCCACATAATATTGTTACTACTACCGTTCCGTAAGTGCAATGACATACAGAGTAAGAGGGCGCTTAGCTTTTAGCCCCCATTGAAAGCCGACTGCTTCGGTTAGCTTCGAACCAGGTTCTTAAGAATTAAACGTTGAGCACTCTAATCACTGTTCTACTAGGCAGGGATGCATTATTTGTTTGATTGTTGCATTAGCAGTAACTAAAGTAGCTCATCTGAACATCGGATAAATAAAAAGAATACAAAAACATGCCAGCTTTTATAAAAGTATGAGCTCAACCAAGTCGAAGAATTATGAGATTACAAAGCACAGAAGTGCGGTTCAGTTATTTTCTAGAACAAATATGAGATATTACAGCGCACGAAAAAGCATTCGGACCATAGAAGAAACCAGCTGATGCTGCGACGGCAGTTGAGGCGAAGAATGAGGTGATTGCTTACGTAAAGAGCTCAACCTTGAATTAATATGCAAGAATATCAAGGCTCGTGATGTAAATCCACTTAGTGTTTTTTTTTTTGGGGGGGTAAAAGCGTACAAATAATCTGTAGCATTTAGGGCTATTGTTAAAGAAAAAGGGTATCGGCAGGGCATCTGTTTATGTTCTTGCAAAGCACCTTAGAGATATTCTGCTAGAAGATGCGTTTCGGATTAAGAATTCGAATGGAGTTATTGGAAATTTCTATTAGTCTCAATATTCATGTAAATAGATGTTTACGGCATTCGTAGCCTCTCCTCTACCTTCATCTGTGTATTTTTTCTTGCGCTCGAATAATGTCTGACAATTTAAATGTGTGATTGCTGTTCATATATGCCGAAAAGTATAAAATCGTTCTTTTTTCCCCCCGCGCTACCTCCTCCATTTTTCATTATGCTTTTGCTAGCTCTTCCACAGAACGTGCAGAGTAATATAAATATCTTGGAGTCACCCTTTGGGGGGGGGGGGGGGGG
>JAJIZL010027822.1:0-53156 GCA_023969395.1 Amblyomma maculatum
CACACACACACACGCACAAACACACACACACGCACACACACACGCACGCACAAACACACACACACGCACACACACACACACACACACACACACACACACACACACACACACACACACACACAGATTATTTCCAGGCCTTACACAGCCGTCTATCCATGATGTTCATATATTGAGCGAGTAGAGCGCTTGTGTGGTTCTTTTAGACCTCATATATGGGATGGCGTCCGGACCGCGCGGCGTCTTCTTTTTAGCCTTACCTTGTTGCAAGCAAATCGAGCTTTGAGTCTAAAACACTCGCAATATCGTCGGCTGATGATGGCAGTTTATACGTATGCAGGAATCCTAGCAGAGTTTGAAGTGGTAGCTAAGGGAGGCAACATGTCATACGTGGAAAAATCTTCCGTGCCGATCAGTTCTCTGCCGAATTCGTCCGGTGAGAGTCAGCCGCGAAACATGCAGTGGTGGCTGCATGGTGGTGCACGACCTTGTTCAATTGCACGGAAAGTACGACACAGAGTGGCAGAGATGCATTCGATGACAACAAAAAACTAGAGGGGTTCAATGCTGCTGAACGAATGTCAGCGAAAGCTTTGGTTGTAAGCGACCGGTAGTGTTCCATCGATCAGAACCAGCGTTTCGTTTGAACGCATCAAAGCTGATCGGTATTCTATGCAAAATCCACTTGCATGCCCCGCGCATATGTGATACCGGAGACGCTTTCCCGCTCTATTCTGGACGTCGGCGCATGCAAGCCTCCCTGGAAACGAGGAGGTCAACTCCGTATAGCCCAAGATCTCACATTGCGGCTGGAAGAATCGATCCTCCTATCTATAGGCAGGGGAACGCCTGCTCTCCTTCCATGACATTCCCTCGTACTACCGGGACAAACGAAAGGAATACACATTCCCCGCCCCATTCCTCACTATAACGCCCCGCCAAGGTGGCGCAGTGGTTACGGCACTCGACCACTGTTCCCAAGGATGCGGGATCGAATCCCGGCCTCGGCAGCCGCTTTTCGATGGAGGCGAAAAGCAAGGCGCCCGTGTGCTGTACGGTGTCAGTGCACGTTAAAGAACATCAAGTAGTCGAAATTTGAGTCCTCCACTACGGCATCTCTCATAGCCTGAGTCGCCTTGGGACGTTAAACCCCACACACCAAACCAAACGCAGGACTCACACTGGCAACGGCTACAGACACGGACTGCTCCATAGCCCGTACTTATTACATGCCTGACCAAGGCTGATTCTCCTCCTCATGGAGACTTCGTGGCACACCTGGAGACTTCTTAAACATCCGACTCACATGCCCCACATTCGCTCATCCCCTATCAGTCATCATCGCAGTCCTACTGGGAGAATCTTATGACCAGTACTTCCACTCAAGACCAGCTCCGGATCATCGGCAGTACCATGAGAATGATTGCAATCCAAAGGATTTCTTTTGCGCAAGTGTCATGCAGGAGGCTTCGTCCCCACCATTTCTATATTTGGCAATGAAAGTTTCTACTACCACCCATCCGATCCATTCGGTCTGCTGTCCACGGCGGCGCACGCATGCGCAGTGCGGAAACTACCTTTTTCCTCTAGGCGCCGGCGCGCGCATCTGCTGGGATGCCGCTACCCCCCTCCGTCTCTCTTTAACCAGAAGTCAACCACATACTGAGGAGTCAATGGGTAACCCATGTTACGCAACTGGCGAGAGCGATCGGTTTGAGCGACGGCCGGCGCTGCGTCGGGGGGACTGCGAAGCGCACAGATGTTATGGTCCCTGGCAAGTCTTTCCAGGGACCATACAGATGTGGCGCTGGCGCGCCTCCCGAGGTCCCTTCCAAGCCTGATTTGACATTCGGTTCTAAATGAGAGAAGAGGAGCCCCGCTCTAAAGGTGTGACCGAGTATGCCACATGCCCCGTCACGTGGTTAAGACGCTCGACTACAGAGCCAGAGTACATGGGTTCGAAACTGATTGCCGGTGGTTGTGTTTCGATGGAGGCGAAACGAAGAAACGGAATCTCGCGGTATGTAGCAGAATCTCCCGAGGTGTAACACTTTTCGAGGACGCACGCACGGAAGCACACTATAGGAGGAAAGCCACAGTGTCCGCTACGCTCTCTCCGTGAACACCTGAACCACGCCGTAGAGGTCATTTCCAAGCCTGTTTTGACCAGTGCTGTACGCGAGAAGTGGAAACTGACTCTAGCCCCGCCGTGGTGGTGCGAGTGGAGGAAGATGGATGATTCTGGCCCAGATTGGGCTGGGACAGATAGGCCACCACTGCTTGCAGCGGGGGCTAGCCTGCCACCGAATTTTTATCTGCTGTAGGACGTCATTGCACCCGCCACCGCTTCGGTGGTGGACGACGGCTGTAGCGGCGCGCGTCTTTCTCTCCCTCTTCTTTTTCTTCTCTATTTTCTCTTCTGTCCGCACGAGGCTGCGGAGGCCCGAATGCACGAGGGGTGCATTTTCTTTTGCTTCTTCCTACAGCCACAACAACGGTGGTGCAGTGGTAAGACGCCTGACTACTGTGCCGGAGTTCCCGGGTTTCGATCCCGACCCACAACCTCGGCGGCTGCGTTTCGATGGAGGCGAAACGAAAAGGCGTCCGTGTGCTGTGCGATGTCAGCGCACGTTAAAGATCCCCAGGTGGTCGAAATTACCCAAGCCCTCCACTACGGCTCCTCTTTCTCTCTTTCCACTTTCACTCCCACCTTACTCCCTTCCCTTACAGTGTGGTTGAAGTGTCCACAGAAAACAAGTGAGACAGTTACTGCGTCTTTCCCTTCCTATAAATCAATCAATCAATCCATCCCGACCGCGGCGGCTGCGTTTCGATGGAGGCGAAACGAAGTGGCGTCCGTGTGCTGTGCGGTGTCAGCGCACACTATACCCAGGGGGGGGGGGGGTCGAAATTGCTCCGTAGCCCTCCACTACAACTCCCTTCTCTCTTTCCACTTTCTCACCTTCCTCCCTTCCTTTACGGCACGGTTAACGTGTCCACAGAGCAAGTGTGACAGATACTGCACCTTCCCTTCCTGTGAACGAACTTAAAAAATTAGAGGGTCTTTTGAGATGTCTCTTAAGAGGAGAATGGCGAAGGCCTACTTTTCCTCTCCTATCATTTACATTTCATCGTTCGTTGCAGTGCTACGTATAATTGGTTTACAGGAATGGAAAGGCGCAGTATCTTTCCCACTTTCCCCGGCAAGTGTGCCTGGACGGTACACCATTGCTCGGTCGCGTGGCGTTCCTTGGCGCGCGTTCAAGTGTGGGATTGCAGACGGCAGGAACGCTAGACAAGAATACATCTCGCGGAATCTTGTGCACAGATCTCACACACGCAAGCTTTTGACCATATGACCTAAGAAAGGCTTTCGCCTTAAAATTTCGGGCTATGTCACTGCACTGTCGGTATTTCTTCACTACGAGGGTCGGAACCGAGCTGTATGCTGTATGCCGTCAGAGCTCAAAAGCTCTGGTATGCCGCATGCCGTGACGTCACAGCCAAGGCCAGTTGCGCAGCCCATCAAGCTCTACCGGCGTTGCCTAGCAACGCTTAAGATGTTCTTGTGACTGTAGGAAGAAGGAAAAGAAAATTTGGAGGATGCTTAAGCTTCGCCTTCAAGAGTGGAACGCGATAGCGTTATTGCACCTCGTTCGCACCGCCCACTCATTCGCTCGGTATGCTCTTGAGTCACACAAAGACATAGTTTTCATACTCAACACTTCTAAGTGCACTGTACAACTTTTTTCTAATTATTTGTTCAAACAAGTGCTTCTCACAATCTACATGAGCGAGATAGTGATCTAAAGAAAGGAAAGACGCTTGATTCTACAACCCGTGAGGGTGCACGGCGAAACGTCAGGGGCGAGTGGCGCGCCACGTGTCGGGGCAGCGCCGCACATTGCGAGGAGGGGTTCTTCTGTGTTTGACGCAAGATGGCTCTGCATGTGCGCAGAGCGCAGAAGAAACGTAGCGGAAACGTACTTCGCTACTCGTGTAACTGCGACTTCTGTAATATGCTCATAATTACCGATATACACCGCAGTATAACGTTCTACGGCACGTTTCTAAGGCAACACCGCATTCACTAGAAGCGCTTTTGTACCACTTTCAAGCATCGAACTCGTGGTTGTATCGGGAGCCTTACCGTGGAGGGCCAGGGCAGGATATTTTAAAACGAGTGAAGAGGATGCCAGTTCGACCGGCTGCCAAAACGTTCTTTTTTAAGTTGCACTCAAACACTCTACCCGTCAAAACCTGGCTTCACGAAAAAGAAATCTATGTCCTTTGGACGACAAACTGCCAGCTTTGCAAGAAGCCAGAGACAATCGAACACATATTCTTACCCACTGAGCACAGAATATCTTGTAGATGTCTTGATATGTCTATATTGGTCACATATATCTTGAGCTATCAAAGACATCTACAAGACGTCGCTTGGTGCTAGTCTAGAAGACATTATCGACAAGATGTCTGGAATCTGTCTAGTGAAGAATTTTTATGTCTTCAGCTACGCAAGACAGTTATTAGCCGGCTTACGCCAGATGTCTTCTAGAGTTCTGCTTCAGAAGTCTACCATACTTCCTAACAAGACGTTTCAGGGTCACATATGCGCCTATAGTGCAATATGTACACAATTTAACTGGACGACACTGTTCTGCATACTCTAAGTATAAATTGTCGAAGGTTTGTTCTAGCAATTTTTCAGCTTGCAAAATACTGTATCCAAAGTGCCTGCGCTTTTGAATTAAGCATGCAATTTGGGCTGTTTCCAGCATGCAGGACCAATATGACACCAAGAAATGCTGTTTAGGCGATGGGTATCTGAACATAATGTACAAAAGCCGCTGACACCTTCATTTCTGCAGCCGATAGCCACACGCGTACTGTGTTCGACCTCGCTGGGCGCAGTCCAGTCCGCCGGAAGACTCCAAACTCCGAGTGTTCACAACGACAAAGTAAGCTAGCGATGTATCCGTGTGTGATAAAAGCCAGTAGTTCGCACAGAGGAACGATTTGCTGCGCCGATGTTAATACGGAACGCCAGCTATGCACGATCCGCCATTCCCAAACTTCGCGCGCCGTGGCCTTTTCGCACCCCTCCTCTTTACAGCGAGATAGAAAATAGTGCGCCAAAATATTACGCAAGACGCAGGTTGTATTTACCGTTTTGAAACAAATACGTCATAAGCAACAGTTACATTTTACTTCTATAGCTTGTATTATGAAATATATTTCAGATTTCTATTGTTTTTAAAGTTATTGTATCAATGCGCTGCTCGGCGGCTGGCCATTTCAAATTTTCGTCGTGTCTAGTCGTGTCTGCACGTTAGGCCGTTGGTTTGTGACTGCGTTGAAAATGTATCCCGCACAGCGGCTGCTACTTCTGGCTGCAAGGCAAGCTTCGCTGGGTGAATAAGAAATTGTTTCTTCTAAATGAGTCACTTAATGGAGCAGTAAAGTGACTGAGTGTTTTTCCGATAAAAATGCTGCAAGGACCGTTGTTTGCATCCGCCGGCGCAGGCTGTATGGGCGAGCAAGATAGCGCGCGCGGACCGTTTAGTCAGTACGAAAGGCGGTGTTTTATGGCGCATCTACAGTTTTGTGCATGCAGGAAGGTTTTTCGCTTGTAATTCCACTCGCCGCGTTTCGTGAACTGCCATTGGCGGCGGAACCTCGCGATGTAATTCTTCAAAATGAGCTTGGCGGTCCGACGTCGTTCGTTGATTGCCGCTGGTTCTAACACTTTCCCAGGAAACACAACTGAGCACGAAAGTCTGCATGCTTAGCGTGGCCTTCACTCTGCAGCAAGATACAGGAAATACGCACCGTCGAGTGGAAGCCGTGCATTGTTTATGGCAGCCTGCAGAGCTCTATACGCGCTAAGTTATGCCGCGGTTGCAAAAAAGAAAAAGAACGATCTCAATAGAGGGGAGGGTAAGGTGCATTCTGGCCACAGCGACTCTCCCAACTGCTAGCAAAATACTCTCTGCCTGTTCACAGGCACAAGTTGAAACACATGGCGAGATAGGAACGGCGTACAAACATTCTGCGGTGATTTAATTTTAATAGTTCATAAAATGTTTACAGTCAGCCATTACATTGCCGTGATTAGGTGATTTTACATTTTCATATAGTCAGAAAGCACAATTTAGTTCTTTTTAAGTTCCTGAACTGCATGCTGTGTGATGTGCTGGTGCTCTATTTGCTTTGGTCCTCAGGTTTTTTTTGTTTTTTTTTTGTTTTTTTTTTTTATTGGCGGAAATGTTTTAAGAAATTAAGCTTCAGTTGAATTGGTACAGAAAGAAATCGAAAGCAAATCTTTCGGACGGACCTCATATAACGAAAAGCCTATTATAATACACAAAAACATCAATTTCATTTGTTTTCTTGCTTCAGGGCCAATAGACTCTTCCTATCCAGAACTGGGAAAAGAAAAGAGAGTACTGAATCATAACTTACTTTTAAGGCTTATAGAATGTAGCCATGTTATAAATGGGTTCAGTGTATGCCTTCTGGCTATCCTCAACAACAAAGCTGTGACTCCACGCAAACCTTTTGATAGCATATGGACTCCTCCCGAAGTGAAGGTGTTTGGCATCAAAGGTGAAATACCTTCATTTAATTTCAGTTCAGTTCAGTTCAGTCGTTCAGTCGTGTCCGACTCTTTGTGACCCTATGGACCATGTCACGCCACACTTTCCGGTCTCTCACTATCTTCCTAACATCACATAACTTCCTCTGCAGTGCCTCGAGGATGCCATCTAACCATCGTGTTCGCTGCCTACCCCTTCTCCGGCGACCCTCAACCTTTTCCAGCATCAAATCTTTCTCCAGCACTCCTCTCTTCTCATCAGATGACCAAAGTAGCTGAGCTTTAACTTTAGAATTAATTAACTTAGAATTAACTTTAGAATTTAGAATTTAATGCTCTTTTTCACATTGTGCTGTTGTGTCTGTGTTTGGTGCTCTTGTTATTTTGTGTCTGCGCGAATTTTCATGTAAACAAAACACTTACCCAACAGCTCAAGCAAGTGAGCTATGCATTCTTTTTTTTTTTTGCTCTGGGTGCATGCTCACTGTTTAAAATATTGCTTTCATTTGTTCTAGGAAAAACTGGTGATGCATACATACATAGGTACCTACATATATACATGCATAGATACATACATAGGTAATGCATCCATACATAGATACATGATACATAGATTTATTTCTTCTCTACATATGTCGAATGAAACACTTAGCAAACCCAGAGGCAGGAACCTTGCCCAGCATAGAAAGTGACTCTCAATAAAAAAAAGAAATGTATAAATCAGGAAAATGGTGGTTCTCTTCAGGTGTGTCTGTTGGTGAAGACAAGAAAATGTTTTAACCTTCGAGGTCATCAAGGAGTTATTAATATACATATATTATACTCAGCACTATTTTGTGCTGCTAGTGCGTGTCTTGGTTAAACATATTTCTATTGTGTACTCAGTACTCTCAACCTTATGTGACATTTTTTTGAGGTTAAATTCTTATCCTATGTTTTGTAGTCAGTGATTTGCTTTATTAAACTTCACAAGAAATCTTTAAAGCATTGGAACACCTTGCAGGTTGCCACCACCTCCACGGCTGCCTAGCAACTATCCTTTTCCTGTCTGTGCTGCAAACACAACTTAGCAATGAGGGCCACAGGACTGACATCTCACTGGGCAGTCGCGGGCTACTGACTGAATACACAGGTATGGTTTGACTGTGCCAAAAACTTAGAGTTGCCAACAGTGGGACTTTTTCCTTCTGTTTGGGAGCTCATATATCTAAATCGTGCTTTTGATTTTAATCCTGGCAGGTCTGACATGGAAAGCCTTCAACACCAATGAAACTTAGTTTTGCCGACGTCACAAAAGAGTGGTTAGTGTTTGCCTTGTGACAAAGACCAAGTCCACATCTAAAGGCGCTGCACAGCCACCATGAACAGTGCCACAATAGCAAGCAGCTGGGATCAAGGCACCTTCTGTGCTCATTTACAACTCAAGTTTGAAGCTTTGTAATTTTGCAAAGGTAGGCCTCCAACAATTGACGGAGAGGAGCCTCCCAATCAATTGAGCCACAAAGGAATTCCCCCTTTCATGGCAGTAGGTGACAAAAAGAGGCAGTGCAGCTGGTGTTCAGTACCGATAAAGAAAAAGCTGCCCAGCCTAGTTAGCTGTGGACAAGGGCTGGAGTGGTACCAGTGTTGAGAACGATCTGATTGGCAGAAAAGCCTCCTTTGAGGAATATTCGCTCCTTCATTCTTAATTTGTAACTGACTGCAGTGGATCTGATAGCCCCGGAAGTTTTTCTTTTTTTTTTTTTCAATTTTCTCTGCCCTCTAGGGTTGTACAGAATAACAGATGCACAACCCATGCCAGCTCCCTCATTTTACGATGCTTTCATGCCAGAATGTTGGCAGTGGTATTCAGACCTTGTTTTTTTTTTCAATGCCTTTTCTCCATGCATAATAACAGGCTATTTAGCGTAACACAGTCGCACACAAGACAGAGGACACCATCAGCACTTACAACTGTTCAGCGGAAAGCAGCCGATATACATAGCCTACTCAGGTGATGCGCACGGGTACAAGGCAACATGGAAACAGCACCATTTTGTCAAACTATGCGTGAGAAATTTTTCTCCAGTCTCATAAGAAAAACCAATTTGCTGCTGACACAGCTGTAACCTGCTTTTTTATATGAAGGGCTTCTAGTGTTTCATGAGCCGTTACCCACAGTTTTCACAACTGGTGCAATCCCTACGGTGCAAGAGAAGTCGCTCACCTTCATTGTTAATGTCTTTTGCATGTTCCCTAAGTTGGCCATTGACGCAGAATCCTGCTTGTGCAAAATAAGATTTTTCTACATGACAGTAGAATTTTATAGATGGTGGTGCACTTTACGAAATGCTGGCCATGTCTCTTCTGACAGCCGACCTGTTTGCTTTCGTAGCTTATGTGATGGCTTAGCTGAGCAAGCTTTCAGGGAGCAGAGGATACCATCTATACATTAAACAGGTTTGAGCTGTGTCAGTGACACTCCAGCTTTTCTTTGAGGCTGAACAGATATTTATCATACCTGCTTTGATAAGATTGGTGCTGTTTTCCTGTTGCCTTTACATGTGCACATCAGCAGTGAAAGCTATGCATCGACTGCTTTCCCCTAAATAAACAGTTGTAGTAAGTACACGTGGTGTCTTCTTTCTTGTGTGTGTCTGTGTTATGCTAAATACCTTTTTTATTTCTGAAAACCAACTATCTCAGCAATTAACTTCCTTCTTTTTATACCAGCAGAATGTGAAGAGCAGCACCGTGTGCAACACTGAATTTTATTCTTTTTTTTGCTTTGCCTTCTGTACTCCTTGCAAGCTGTTTGCTGCACTACAAAAGATAAGGGCAGTTGGTGCCATCATGGCTGGTTCATGCTGCCCTTATCTTTTGTAGTGCTGCAAACAGCTTTTGATATGGAATATAGTGGTTGGTATGTACAATGACAGGGATGCAAACCTTTTGCTCCTTCCTTTTTTTTTTCCTTATGGTGCCTTCTAGTGTTTCTTGTAGAGTGATGTATGACCCTTACCTGCTACCTTTTCCTTAGTACTTTTTAGTTATGATAGTAGAATGTAACTATGACAGGCATGCAGCCATTGCATCTTTTTTCAGTGCATTCTAGTCATGCTAACAGGAACAGCAGCAGTGAAGCAGTCTTGGCTTCTTTTTTTGCAGTGTAGATTTTTTAATGGATTTGATGTCGTGCCTATTGCTCAAGTGTTTGTGCAGTTTCTACAAGATGTGTGTATGACCAGCATTCAGTTGGTGACATGCATGCACATATAGTATGAAATGCAACACGTGATGATGGTCCTTTGTGAAAGTGCCTTTGATGGTCCTTTGTGAAAGCGCCTTTTTCTGTATACTGAAGCTTTTTCATTCGAATTTGTTGCTTTGTTTTATTTTGTACAAACATTATGCAGATAGTTCTTTCAACCACTCAACCATTTTTGTACACTTTTGTATACCTATTCCTGTTTATTTCTAGTCATTTCCTGTTCTTGTTTGGAGTATGTATGTTGTCATTCTTTTGTAAACAGATCATTTTAAGCTTGGAGAGAACTGCATTATTATTTTGTCATTTTCATACCACTTGTAGTGTCTAGTTTCTGTGCTTGTAACTTCGTAGTGCATTGTTGAAAAAAAATCAAATATATGATTTACACATTTTGTTTCCTAGCACCTTTTGTAGTTATTGCCGAATCTCCCAAAGAGCACCCAACCATGGCTGTCCACCGTACAGTGTGGCATGCTTTGTAACAAAGAATGTGTACAGTTCTCACTTACTGTTTGCAGTTTTAATGTCTGTGAGAATGAATGACAATGTGCATCATTCTTTACATGTCATGTGTTCATGAGTTGGCTCTTTCTGGTGTTTTCTTCCTTGGTACAATATTAGGCTTCAGAGAACCACATTTTTTCATTTGCATACTGTTGCTTGTGGCTTTCCTTGCTTTTAACATGCATGAGATTGTTTAAGTTGCCTATTTGCAATGTATAATGTTGAGGAAATTAAAGAGTTCTGTAGTTTACTCATCTCATTTTCTAGCATTGGGTGCAGTTACTACCAAACTTTCTAAAGAGCACCTGATGGCCATTAACAGTGAAATGTGGCACGCTTTGTAATAAAAACATACAGTTCTCATTACTAGACAACAGTTGTAGTGCGTGAGAATTAATGATTTACAATTGTACATCAGTTAGCTTGCATCATAACTGAATGTGTGAAAGAGCACTGTGGGTGTGTGACGGCAAAGCAGCTTTAGTTGTGGTAGCATCTGATGAGACTATATTTTTTGTCTGGCAGTGGCGTTGAAAACCTCTGCAAATACATAAGCATTTCAGACAGTTTTGCGAGAAATAGCAGGGAATAAATAATTTAGAGCATTGCAGGAGATTCTAGAGCTCATTTTAGACATTCAGAATCTATTTTAATGATGTCTAGATGATGACTTGCAAGACGTCTTGCAGCTTAAAAAAGTGGGTGCATTAGCTGAGCTAGAAGGCAGCTACAAGAAGTACCAAGACATATAAAAACATCTTTCATATCTTGTCAAAGCATCTTTTAAATGTCTATCAGCTGTCTTGGGTGCCACTTCAGATGTCTATAAGATGACTTGTTTATCTTGGGCAAGATGCCTTATAGCTATCTGCTAGACTGACTTACGTTTAGTAAGTTATTTGTCTTCCTGATTTCTAGGAGATATCTTGCAAGACGTCTTGTAGCCTAAAAAAGTGGGTGCATTAGCGGAGCTACAAGATCACTACAAGAAATATCAAGACATCTGGCAATGTCTTGCATATCTTGTCGAGACATATTATATACGTTTAGTAGCCATCTCAGAGGTCTACTGAGACATCTATCGGGCATCTTGCTTGTCTTGGCAAGACAGTTTATAGCTGTCTCATAGATGGGTTGGTGTTTACTGGGTTAGACTGCTGGGATGCAGTATTTCATTGGGACGTGCTACAAAGAACAATTAAAAAAGAGCTGCCACTAAACCCTTATGGCATCCGGTTTTTACCGGTGGAGAACGAAGACGTACCGTATGATTTAATAATGCTTCTAGGCCTCCACAGCTTGTGGAAAACACGAATGCAAGTAAGGCATGAAGATATTAACATTCGCAGTGTACGTGAAAATTTTGTTGAAAGTGCTGTTTATCTACGGGAATGTATCTGCGCGCTCCCTGACCCACCACAGTGGGCAGAAGTTCTGGATGACCTGGTAAAATTGAAGAACTTTTAACCTCACACGCGTCAGCTCAAGTATGCTCAAGGGCAGCTGAAGTGTTTTAATAAGTGTGACCATTTGTTGTTCATGTATACTTCGGAAATAAAGAAAAAAAACTCGTGGCTGAGTGGTAGCATCTCCGTCTCACACTCGGGGACCCTGGTTCGATTCCCACTCAGCCCATCTTGGAAGTTGCTTTTCTTTTTCTTCCTACAGCCACAACAACAGCCCCATAGGGCCAGGAACAGCCACTCTTCACCATCTCCAGGGCGAGCGCGTGCGGCGGGGGCTAGCCTGCCACCGATTTTTATATGCACCCGGCGTTGCTTCGGCGCGCGTCCTTCCTTCCTGCTTCTCTTTCTTTGTTTTCTTTCTGTTCGCACGAGGTCAGCTCACGTTAAGGTGGTCGAAATTAATCCGTAGCCCTCCACTATGGCTCCTCTTACTCTCTTTCCACTTTTACTCCCACCTTCCTTCCTTCCCTTACGGCGCGGTTGAGGTGTCCACAGCCACGCCGGGTGGTGCAGTGGTAAGACGCCCGACTACGGAGCCGGAGTACCTGGCTTCGAACCTGACCTCGGCGGCTGCGTTTCGATGGAAGCGAAACGAAGAGGCGTCCGTGTGCTGTGCGATGTCAGAGCATGTTAAATATCCCCAGGTGGTCGAAATTATACCGTAGCCGTCCACTACAAGTCCTCTTTCTCTCTTTCCACGTTCACTACCACGTTCCCTCACGGCGCGGTTAAGGTGTCCACAGAAAACAAGTGAGACAGTTACCGCGCCTTCTTATTTATGAAGTGCATGCCGGGATTTATCGCTCACGGCCAACGCCGCTGACGACACCGGCTTTTCTGCGACACGAGCGCTCACGGCCAACGCCGCCGACGACACCGGCTTTTCTGCGACACGAGCTCCTTAACGCTACTGCGTTAAAATGCACGAGCCTGCTACTGGCTCTGTAGCTCCGCTGCCTCGTGCGGACAGGAGAAAGTAGAGAAGTTGGTTGGTTGGTTGTTTGGTTGTTTGGTTGGTTGGTTGGTTGGTTGGTTGGTTGGTTGGTTGGTTGGTTGGTTGGTTGGTTGGTTGGTTGGTTGGTTGGTTGGTTGGTTGGTTGGTTGGGTTTAACGTCCCAAAGCAACTCAGGCTATGAGAGACGCCGTAGTGGAGGACTCCGGAAATTTCGACCACCTGGGGTTCTTAACGTAGAGAAGTAAGAAAAAATCACCCACGATTACATTACTTCCTAATGCGAAATTTGAGCACAGCTCATCACCTGTTTCACCTTTTCGATAGATTGAGGCAAAGATTTCGAGCAAGACACGTATGTACAATTACAGACGTAATTTTTTTATTTTTTCACGCGTATTCCTTCAAGAAACACTCCCCTAAACAGTTCTTAGCTGTCATGAAAGAAGCTTTGTGGTCGGAGGAATGAAGAGAGCAATTCAGTTATCGTTGCGGGAAGCAGCGCGTGGGCCCATAGGAACGTTGCCCGACGAACGGATAGCAGCAATTGACTGGTGCCGCTGACGCCGCTAGCGAGTGAGAACGGGATGCACGCTCCGTGACCCGCTGATAGCGAGCCGCTGTTTCGGCAACCGGAGAGCACCCTTGCCGCCACGCAGGAAAAGGGTGGTGGCGGCGACGGTGTTCCGCAGTCAGCCCCACCGGGGTGGTGCAGTGATAAGATGCCCGACTACTGTGCCGGAGTACCCGGGTTCGAACCCGACTTCGGCGTCATTGTGCTGTTTTCACTGTAGCTGCTACTGAACCTAATGATGGATGGTGCTCCATCTAATGTTAAAATGTCTCTTACAAGCAAGACAGAGTACCAAACTTTAGGGCTAATTTGTCCTTTATAGCCAACTGTCTTCTGCATCCAATGTCTGTTAAAAGAGAGGTCCAATTAATGAAAGTCACAGGGCGGCCAACCATTTGGGTGAATGGTGTCTCTCATACCCGATTGTCTGTTACGTCCATGTCTTTTATAACGGGGTTCAGCTGTATTTGCATCAAACTGGCAGCTGCCACCGTCAAGATTTCTTCCACCTCTTAATTCTAAATTCTATGAGGACGGTTCTCATGCTGCTCTATGCTGATGCTGGAGGCTTGATCTGCATAGTCACTGAAAAATTTTTCAGTGACTAGACGCACTTGCAGACAGAATTCTACAGATAGTATGTAAAACCTTGCAGGTGTTCTTTGCTTATAATGTAATCAATTGCAGTAATATTGTATTTATAACATAACTGATTTGCAGCAGTAACGTTCCGGATAATTCATTTACTTTCCTCCATAATCGGTTACTGGAAATAAATTACTCTTAAAAAGTTGTAACCAGTGGTATAACTCTGAGAGCATCAACTTGGCGGAAAACACTAGTGCTAGCGAGGCAGTTTCCTTCATGACAAAGTGACAACAGACCGCTGCAAAGTAACATAATGCGTGCAATTATCTTTCAGCCCCGAGCGGGTCACTGCCGCCTCTTATGGGAGCTCCAGTCTTGATAAATATTAAGTGCGCACCAAGAAGGGACCACCCACACTGTCTGATGACGCCGCAACTTGCATCCCACTAGTCCCAACTTGACACTGGGATATAATAGGGTACCTTCGAGATGGGGGTAACCAAATTGTCATGTCAATGCCACGCTACCCCCTACCCTACTTTTTCTTCCATCCTTCAAAAATGAAAATTTGCTTTGCTCTTTGAACAATGAAGTGAGGGAGACAACATCAATGCCTGAGGCTTCCAGAGGGTCATAAAGTGATGTTATTAAAGCGAAAGCCTTTAATGCCTCATCGCTGTCAACAGGAGCTGTCGACAGAGGGTGTCACACTTTCGAGAGTGCACCATATATGGGCATTGGCAAACAGTAATTGAAAGATAATTATTGGGCTAATTGGTTGAGTAGTAATGAGTAACATGGTAGTTAGGTAATTAGATAGCTTATAAATTAGATAATTCGTAATAGTAATTGCAAGTAAATTAATTACCTAATTAACTAACTAGTCACTAACAAGTACTAACCATTGACTAACTAGTCAATAACATACTAATTAGTCATGCCTAACCAATCGGGTAATAACAGAGATGACGGCCATCAGTCGTGACGTTATGACTGAATTTATGAGGTCCTCACTTGGTGATGTCATGACGTCGCATCCGGCCATTTGTAATAAACGGAATTGACGCCTTGGTGACATCACATTCAGTCATGACGTCACCAGGCCTTATATATGAAGCTGACCCCACGGAGCCCAATCCAGGCGTCCGTGCACCACACCACGCAGCATACAGAAGCAGGCGCAGTACAGCAGGCTTCAGCAACGTTTCAAATTGGTTTGCAGGAAAGACAAGACGCAGTATCTGCCACAATTTTTCGTGGACACCTTAACCAAGCCATAAAGAAAAGGAAGGTGGGAGTGAAAAAACAGAGAAAAAAGTGCTAGTAGTGGAGGGCTGCGGACCACCACCCAATAGAAGATTTCGCCTCATTGCACTTTAGTGGTCCAAAGTGCTCCTACAATCTTTTAAAGAGTGGTTCATGTTCATTTCCTCCATTCCCCCTCTCCTAAAGTGGAATTCATGGCTTCACTTGGGCACAATGCACAATGCAGCTTGTGTGGCAAGGAACAATAATAGGGTGGAACGTTGAGCTAGTTGGTCACACATCTCTTGAAAGAATTCGGGTTATTCCAACGGCACCAAACAGAGCTAAAGGGATGTGTGTGCGGATTAACAACCAGGACTTCAGCTCTGGATGCAAAACTTTGCACCGGACTAGGTACTCTAAGTGTATTCAGGGGGTTGTTTATCAGATTCCCTTGAATCATGGAAAGAAATATATTGGACAGACAGGAAGATCTCTCAGTGACAGGATTAGAGAGCACACTATGGCAATATCAGACAAGTCTGGCACTTATCTCGCAGTGCACTGCAAAGACTGCGTTGGTTGTAGAGACCAAAAATGTCCAGCTGATCTTCACAATGTTAAGCTTATGAAAAGGATGAAGGATAAGTTAGCAAGGGAAATTTATGAAGCATATGCAATCTGTGACTCGGGAGACCAATGTGTCAGTATGCCTTCAGTGGTTTTGTTGTTGGCTGCAGACATGAAGTGAAGGGAGAAGATGGGCGGGTTCTTGTCAATATAGATGTCAGTGCAACATTGTCCTTGTGTTTGTGTGTGCTTCTTAAATTTTGTGTTGTTACCTGCTCTGCTGCCTTCTTCCAAGAGAGTGGCAAGGAAAGCGAGATTTCAGACCATCAGCTTCTTTTTTAGCAATATTTATTCTCTGAAAAAGTCTCCAAGCTTGTTCACCTATGTACAAAAAACACAGCAGTCACAAATCTAAGGATATGCGCAATAAGCGCGCATACAAAAATGATCAAGTCACAAATAGGCGGAGGACAGCTCATGTCAGCGTTTGGGACGAGCACGAAAGATACAGAGATGAGGCGCCAATATAGGTAATATCTTTACACATGTTAGGAATATAAAGCGCTTCAGCTACAACATGCCACTTCACACACATACACACAAGAGAAAAAAAATACAAAAGGCAGCGTGGAGGACGTGCTCAATGTTTTGCGACCACCAGTGTTTCAAAACGCAGCTGTAAAGGTACTAGGAAACCACCGTAATGCTCCGATTCCAATCTGTGGTGTCTGTCTCAACAAGGTAACCGGCTTCCGGTGCGCACATCAGTCTCAACTCTTAGAACTGGGAAATTAAGATAGCAATCTACTTCTACCACTTGTTTTTTTAGCATTAGAACAACGACAGGCTCATAACCACATGAACACTGCTCTGTCATGTGCCAGAAATTCCAGCATTCAAGGAATCTCAGTGATGATATATTTACAATGCAAAAATCCTATCTTTTGAAGCAAATTGTGATTGTTGAGGATGACACGAGAATGGTAACTATGAATGTATGATTTTCGTTCCAAGTTTGAAAAATATTCATGCATCTGGTTCAGTGCCAAATAAAGCTTGGAAAAAAGTTCGCTAATTATGACCAGAGTAATATAATTCTTCGTCTTCCTTACGAATAACTTTCTCGCTATTCGCACCACACAGCTGCTAGTTATGAAACAAGGTGTTTGTCCAAATACAAATGCAGCACGCCCTTGTTAATAGGAAGCATAGCTCTCTGCATATTGGGTTGCCTATTTCTACGTGCTTTCTTCAGGTAGCTAACGGCTTTGATCGACACTGCGTTTTTCATCCGAAGCCCCTGCACATCGAAACAGCCTTAAATACTGGCGTGTAAAGATACCCGCTAGGCGTAACATTGCACCGGCGCGGTTTTCGGAAGAAACCTACTGAACAAAAGTAGCAATACAAAGAGATAGAATTCAAGTCGCCCAGCACATCATTGCTTGGTGCGACATACAACACAAAACATAATGTGTAAACAGCTCTGCGTAGTATGTAGTTATTAGAAAAAGTTTACCGCATGTGTGTGAAAATGTTTATTGCATATCTGCTACTGGTATCACCAGATCAAGCACAGAGAAGTCCTGGAGCATGCAGGAGTTCTGACGCGACTACAGGAGAACAATTATGTTTTCAAAATCGCATTCCACTAACTTTTGCTGCCTAATGTAATTTTTACACCGGTTCGCCTTGTATACTACGAATTTTGCTTTAGGTGCAACACATTAAATGAAAAAGTTAATGGATAATTTAAATGACCTGTGAGCAACGGCACAATTTAATACAAGAAGTTTACTTGATAGGTTATTCAGTCTAAACCGATTCCCAATGCCTCAGAAAAGATCTACGAAGTTCTGTATAACACGGCAAATTATTTTTAATCTCTCCTAACCACTATACTGAATAAACCACTGAATGCTTCGTTTTTTATGGCTACCCAAAAACGGTCTGTTCACATTTTAATTTGGACCAATGACCAAGCGTAACTACAATCTTCACCACATGCAGTGTTACACATTTCGATGTTTAAAACCTGTTGACAGGTCCTGCCAAAAGCAGAATGCTTACAGGTTAGATAAACAATCACAAAGACACAGTAGAAACACCTTGTAAGAAATTAATGACAGGAAATTTGCTACTGGTACGGTAACTGCTTTCTTCATTTTCGAACTTGAAAAGGTATTGAATTATACAACAAATTTTCCTAACGTCGCATTGTTCTGATACTAAAGTGAAACTGGTCACCAGTATCATTCTGGAGGCAAACATTTCATGAAAGAACTTAATAGCAGGCATTATATTGTACCAACACGAAAGAAAAACAGTGGTTTTAAAAATAACTATGATTCAGGTATATTATCAAAAAGATTATAGACAATTTACAGGTCCACTGTTCTGACTTACCATTAATGAATCAACATAACTGACAACAGAACAGGTCAAGCAAGCTATCAAAACCTTGGCTAACAGTTTACAGCTCCTAAAATCTAGCAGCGACAAAAAGGCCAGAAAGAAAGCACTGCATGGAAGAAACAAAAATCACATACTTTTCAAAACAGCCCACTGACATATTGTTCAGTCTTCTCAAACTTCCTCCTAAGCACGAAAATAGCCTTATTTTTTTCCGATTTTTTTCTTGTTGAGTACCCTGAAATGTCTAATTTAATGCATGACAGCTTTTCGCTAATATGTTTCTAATGTTAGCAATGTTAGTTACCTTCATTCATGCTAGTCACCTTCATTCAACAACCATACTACAAGCTAGAAAAGCTAAGACATTTATTTCCCACATTTCCTCCATTATTACTATAATGGAACTTGCTATGTGCATCAGTACCATAGGTGTTTAGAAGAGTGTATAACTTTCTGTGTAAAAATGCTGTCCAACATTTATAAAAAGCACCACGTCATCTTATATGTCAAAGGTGGTGATCAGAGGTGATGACTAGCCCAGGAACGTTGGACTCGGCATGAAGACTTGACCAAAAGGCTAGGAGGGGACAAATGAGTGCCACATGTCCATATTTACAATGAAAAAAAAATATAATAATAATAACTGCACTCGACACGGAAGTTATACGAAAAAACATGTATAGACGAAAAGGCGAGAAAACATCACATGAAAAGTCAGCTTGACAAGAAATTCGTTGGTCAAGGAACGAGTTGACACGAATTCAGCAATGGCTTGAAATTGACTGCTTTATATCCCCGCAGTCATGCACAAGGTTTCTTTATAAATATAAAGCGTAAGATGAAACATGTACACCTTGGTAAAAAGTAAATTAAAGAAATGTCTGTGCTTTCTTTAGAACTGCAAAAAAGTTGCAGAGCAATTGCACATCCTCAAAATTACGCATGTGAAACAAACCTGCTTCTTCCAAGTTGAGTTTGCAGAAAACTTCTCGCTCTGTAGCTATTGTGAGGCCGATCACACACTTTCTTTATTGGCTAGAAGTTTTGCACGTAGAGCATCTTACTTCTTTTTTATGAAAACTCTAAACTAAATTCTGACATATGAAAATTATGAGCCCACTAGCCTAGAAAAAAGAAACACTGCTTAGCACAAAAAGGTTAGCCTCGCAATATTGTCCGGCGAGATCTTGGCAGTCTGTACGCTCCAAAAGTTGGTCTGGCAGTATCATGTTGCCGACAAGTTGGTTGAGACCTCTTAGTTAGGCCAACTATATGAGACATTATGCTGGATGCAAATGATATCAAAATGGCAGCGTCATAAGCATTCGTTGTTCCTCCATGCAAAAAGCATCGCCCCGTGGCATCTAACCTCCACGAAAATAAGAAGGGATTCTTTCTGGTGTCGTCAGCATCAAATGAACTACGGTGATGAGCATGAACACAAAAACAAACATCAAGCTGCTGGAATCAGAACATTGGCAGGGCTTGTTCCAACTACGAGTGGGAGGTCATAGTGCCTTTAAAGTGAAAATAAACAGTACTAAACTCAATTACAATTAAATTTATATGTAATTAATTTAGTTTACTTACACAATTAAACTCAATACTACCTACCTCAATTAGCATCCTCTTTGGTGCTGCTCACATTTCATTTCATGCTGACAACATCAAGGCCCTCAAAACAGCCTTGAAAATTATTCTGGTACTTGCACCAGGACCTCTGAGACATCTGACACCGTACTAGTACACCCACGTCTTCGAATGACCACAAATATGAAAAACCCGACAGACAAGGTGATGTGAACGGACTTCATACGTTGCTATCGACGAAGATCTCGCCGATGCGGACCGCCACCTCGGAGAAGGTCGGCCTGTCTTTGGGCGACCGCTGCCAGCAGCGGTTCAGGAGCTCTGCAAACGGCGCGGGGACGTTCGCGGGTGACGTCCACCGCAGTTCGCAGGACTTGAGGAGCCTGAGAACCGTCGCGTCATCCTTGTCCCCCTGCGGGAGCAGGCCCTGGGTGAAGACCTCCCAAGCGAGCACCCCGAAGGAGTACACGTCGCTTTTGGTCGACCACTCGTCCTCAAAGAGCGCCTCGCTCGGTGTCCAGCGGATGGGTACAGAGCGGTTGTGGTGTTGAGCGTACTCAGCGGCGTACGAGTCGCGGCAGAGTGCGGGACAGCTGACTTTGATGTCGAGCCGCGAGGTGATGAGGCAATTGCGTGCGGCCAGATCCTGGTGGGTGAAGCGATGGTTGGCCAGGTGTTCCATCGCGAGCGCCACTTGGTGGCATACACCGATAGCCTGCGCCTGGTTCAGTGGGGGTGGTTTGGGACCCTTTCGCTGGCTGTCCTTCTGGGTGGCCAGCAGGAACTGCTTGAGGTCACCCTGCATGCGTGAACGAGGGAAGGAATTGGATTCTCAGAGTACGGCAAGCTGAAGTGACCACAAGAACAAAGTGACCTAATTTTGCAGCAAGAAGTGCATGTGCACCACATAACTCATGGCTCTTTGACCATACAAGCTGTGATACTCAGCTTTGGAATGCCACCCCTGCCAGTAACCCCTTTGCAGAGGCTAACCGTAGGTGGAATAGCCTACGAACTGGGCAGGAAGCTAGTGACGGCACCCTGCAACATTTAGGATGCTGTTTGTATTAACCTAGTTTCCCAGCTCTCAAACGATAGTCACCGTCGATGCCATCTCCTTGTCCGCATTCCAGATTCCCTGAAACAATGTACCAGCGTAGACGATGCAAAATGATTCACCCTATTATGATCAACTACTCCAACACGTTCAGCATAAGGTGGTGGATGGTATGCTGAGAAATATGTGGGTCATGAGATACCACAGTGTATGGGTTAATTTAGACCACTTAAGGTAGTGTAACAGCACATTGGAATTTTACAGGTGGAGGTGTCACTGATGGTCTAACCTGAGCTGATGTTCAAGTGAAGCGCATTAGAGTCAACTCGGGTTGCCTTGGCTTCGAAGCAAATCGGTGCCAAGCCAAGATTTAGACAAGGAGAGAAAAGGAGCAATGCTGTTGTGGAGAGAACAGCAGGAGGAAGAAGAGAAGAAAAAGAAAACAAAGGGACACAACAGCTCTCACCAAATGTTTCAGCTAAGCTGCAGGCTAATCTGTCACAGTTTTTTTTCTTCATTTGACTGCCGTCAAAATGCAGCTGCTGCGGCCACGATTCGACCTCAGATTGCGGGATTCATGATTGAATGCAAAGCCACAAATCACCTGCTGATGGCTCTTATCAAAAAGCATTCACTGTAATTCAACTCTGGCACTGATACTGACACACAGACATTCCACACATCATACCAAATGTTCCAGCGAGTGCGAGGATTTCGCATTACAGCAGGCGTTCCTGAAATTCACATTTCCACTTTGGTTAACATCCTACAAATTTTTTACAATAAAAAGATAGCGCAAAAGGACGAGGACAGAGGAAAGAGACCACGAACACACACCCAAACATGCCCAGCAACAAGTTTTATTGAATCCTACAAATTTACTCGCGGCGGTAGTGTGCAATGGAGAAGGAACTCAGATGATGCACGTTCCTTCACGTGACTAAATTGGGAATTAATTGGGACAGGTGAGTAAGAACTTGGGTAGTGAGGAAAGACGCAGTAACAGTCTCACTCTCTGCAGGCATGACAACTGCGGCATTAAAAAAGAATGAAAGATGGAATCAAAGTAGAAAAAATTCAGGGACATTTAAGCCTTGCCCTTAAGGCTGTCCTGTCGTAGCCTTGAAGGATTTTTGTTCCAAGCCCAGCAACGAGGCTCGTAAAGCAACTCTAGCGTTCGAAATCTCGTAGATGACAAATCTCGCCCTCATTTTCATCTAGCTTCCATTCATATTCCAGTATTGCTGCCAGCAGCTGTGTTACAGTGCTTAGAAGCGAAGCTCTTGGGCCGTATACTTTTGACAAAGACTGTACCAGTGTGAGCACTACCTATCATGGGATATGTGCATATGCAGCAGCTGCTGCAAGCATGTATTTTCATGACACATTCTCACAGTGTGGTCCTCAATGAGTTTTCTACCGTGTGAACAGGCGCGTCTATACACCAGTGAGACTTATCTGTGTTTTTTTACCAGGAAAATGTGGTATAAAGAGGGGTGCAACCTATACATTGGAAAATTTGGTAGATTTGAAAAATCTAAAACGAAGCCCCTCCCTCCCTTCTTTTTGCGGCTATTTCTTGACGAGATGGGCACAAGAAATAACAATATATTTAGCAAACAAAGTTGGCAAACATCTTCGGAAAGTGCAGTTACAGATCATTTAAATTTCAAGCTGTAGGCAGGCCTCTACAAACTCAGACTTGCGGCTCTCAAACAGCTGGCGCCAAACCAAGCAGCGCATGCCCACAATGCACGTAGAACCTGCCGATCGCCGCCAATAGACCTTTGCATTTTGAGCTCTCTGAGTACTGCCATATTGGTTACTGGACAGTCATGTGCACCTAGCGTCAGCACTGTGGGAGCTGCAGCAAAACCAGTTTGCGACTGTCCAGAAAGGAGGAATTTAACTCCCTCGCCCAGGCGCACGCCTGATAACAGACTGACAGAGTTATCGAAGTCGCTTTCCACCAGTTTTTGGCATTTTATTGTCATGCAGTGTCTGAATACAGCAATACATGAAGCCAGGATAATGCCACTTCAGGACTCTTAGGTTTCCGGTTCGACGACACATTGAGGAAGAACACTTCGCAGCCTTGAATACATGCACTTCCTTGCAAAAAGAAAGGGTACTAAAAATTTGCAATAAACTTTTCTTTAAAAGTGTTTTTGGTGAGAATAGAGGGGCTGCTTAGGTTCGCCAGAACATGGTACTATGATGCAAATGGTTTTAAGCATTTTTTTTAGGCCCATTCGATAGTTCGAACTTTCAGTTAATTCGAACATTTTTTCCAGTCCGCCGAATTAACGCGAATCTACTGTAATCTGGGGCAATAAGGCCAGTTTCATACAGGTCCTTCCTGCACAAAATAAAGAGATACGATATCCAGTATAAAATTTATAATGAACTTTTGGTAAGATATACACTTCTGAGCAATTCTAGTTTAATTTTATCTACTAATACATCGTGTACTTTGATGAACAATGTTTGCCATTTTTTAATTTTCAGTTCTTTTTTTTAACTCGAAGGTGTTAGAAGGCATTTCCCCCATATTTATATTCGACTTATATTCGAAAATTTTAACATTTGCATACCCCTAATTAAAACATATTCAATAGATCCATTTATTGATACCATTAATTTATTGATCAATAAAGCATGACTTATTGATTACCTTTTATTTATTGATCATTAAAGCATGCAAGATGCACCATCTTGAACAAGACTCAACTTTCTCTAAACAGATCGTGGAAAATGAAAGCTGCTGACGACGAGACAATGCCAGTTTACCAGATGCATTATCAGGACAGAGTTTTCTTCAAGATATAAGCACCTTACATACAAGGTTTAATGCTCTAAATCGAGTCAGTCTACAAGGGACATCGTAGTGAAAAGCTCCAGATATTTTGACCACTGGGCTTCTTTAACATGCACTAACATCGCACAGTAGCCTTTTTTTTTTTTAATACAGTGAAATCTTGTTACTGCGAACACCACATTAAGGAACTTTCAAATTAACTAATTTTTTAAGAATCTCTGGCAGATTTGCGATGTTTTTAGTGTAAAACTATTTCAGAATTACAAATTTCAAAATAGCGCATATTTCAGAATAACGAACATATTTTATTTCTTCTTCTATTATTTTGGAACATCAGTATTACGAATTTGGCTAACATTAACAGCGCCGCAGCTTGCAACTCTCGCGTGAAACAGAAACCGCCGTTTCTGTGTGTATGATCCGTGGGCTGTAGCTATCATCATCAGCACATCTATTACCAGCTCCTAGCGCCACCACGGAGCTATGGTTTATTACGCAGTAGTCAGCAGGCCTAGCTGCCTGCATTTTTTTCTAATGTGTCGTACGCGGGTCGGTCGTTTGTGTGTTTGAGCATGCTGGAAGTTTTTTTTTTTTTTTCATGCCGCGGATTATATTATTGCGAAGTTTGTGCGAGAGCGATGATATTAGCCAGTGAAGTTCCAAGAAGATATGAACGCAGCCTCTTTCACTGCAAGAAATCGACGCAGGGAAAACTGATTCGGCCTCTACAGACAGGTAGCATTGCCCCATCGACCACCGCAATCATTTTGAAAGACCGAGACAAGGTTTTCAAACTTGAGGGAGTATTATTGGACGGTGTATGTGCTGTAGTGGTGTAATGTAGCGCAAGGTCGTGTTTGCTGCACGCGGCAGAAGAAAATAATTGATTTCTTCAAATAAATCAGCTTTGGAGTTAGTGCAACATTTTCATTTGAGATTTTGCTTGTCTACACACGTGCCCACTGCGAAGGTACGTCATTTGCATACCTAGGTTTGACCACTGGCTTATAATCGCAAATTTTTCATTACAACGATATTTCAAAATAACGAATTATTTTTTGCGGTCCCGCGGGATTCGTTATATCGAGATTTGACTGTATACAATATTAATAATTGGTTCACAGGAAAGGAAAGGTGCAGTATCTGTCACACTTCTTTCTGTGGACACCCGACCCACAACCTAAGGGAAGGGAGGAAGGCGGAAAGAGAGAAAGGGGTGCCATAGTGGAGGGCTACGGAGTCATTTTGACCACCTGGGGATCTGTAAGTGCCCTGACATCGCAAAACACTTTGCCTCTTCGAAAAGCTGCCAGTGTGGGCAGGATTTGGTCCCAAGTCCTTGTGTCCAGCAGTCAAGCCCCCTAACTACTCAGCCACAGTGGTGGGAAGTTACCAAACTTTAGCTTAGTGGCTTCACTGTAAAAAAATATTTCGGTGCCTACCACATGTACTTTAGAACACCTAAAAGGTCTGCAAGGTGTGCACCTAGGATAAGAAAAGTGATGGCGGTGACAGATACTGAACCACCGTGCAAAGTCCCATAAAAAATGTTTGACACACAGCCCACATAGCACATGAGATATCGGCACTAAAACTAGCTACTCAGCAATGGATGAATTGGTATACATTCATATTATTACAGGCAGAGTGTTTACCTCACACTGTATTAGCATGATGGAAAATTGGAAGGGAGCCAATCACAACAATCTCTAGTAAACCCTGCAATCCACTTCCTCAGCCTGCTTTGTCTACGAATGTCACTGTAGTTATTGGGGAGCCACTGAGAATCCCTTAAGACAGATTTCGCGCTTACCCATGATGTTGGGAGAGGCAGGATTTTTCCCTAGATTAACCCTTCATTAACAGCAGTTGTTGCTGGGCTAGTTAATGGTCGTCAGCAGAAGCCATGGGAAAATGCGCTGAACAACACGACACACAAGACAGGGACACACGGAAAAAGATGAGCAGTCAGCCTGTCCCACTCGTGTTATTGGGTTTTTTTTAGCGTATTTTCCCACGGCTTCTGCTACCACTTCACTTTACTGTGAGCCACACGAATAGGGATTTAAAAATTATTGGCGCCCCGCCAGGGTGGGGCAGTGGTTAGGGCGCTCGACTACTGTTCCCGACGACGCGGGATCGAATCCCGGCCTCGGCGGCTGCGTTTCGATGGAGGCGAAACGGAGTGGCGTCCGTGTGCTGTGCGGTCAGTGCACGTTAAAGAACCCCAGGTGGTCGAAATTTCCGGAGTCCTCCACTACGGCGTCTCTCATAGCCTAAGCCGCTTTGGGACATTAAACCCCACAAACCAAACCAAACCAAACCAAAAATTATTGGCAAATTATGGGCTCGAGGGCTTGAATAATGTGTGAATTCTCAGTAAGTTTTACTCTGTGTAATGCCTGCATACTCTAGCCACTGTCGAATCTCTTGCAGGAACCCCAAACTCAAGAATACCGCAAAAAAACTGAAACTTGGTGGCGCCAGGAGAATCCGCAGCACACCCAGCACACGGTGACACTCACCCAGTCCGTGTACTCCATGATGGCCAAGAAGGGCTCGACGTCACGGCAGACACCCAGAAGGCGGGCGATGCCCTCGTGACTCAGCTTGTGGAACATGTCCATCTCGCGCTTGAACTCGGCGTGTGCCCACTCGTCCCGGGAGTGCAGCGCCTTGACCATGACAACCGTCTCGGCCTCGCCCTCGCATATGGACCGCGCCTTGGCCAGGAACACATCACCAAACTCGCCGCGCCCTGGAGAGCACCAACCACAAGAAATCTGTTCTCAGAATGTCCAGCAGTCACAGGAAGTGAAAAATACTATGGAAACACACTACTCTCCGATATGTAAAGTCACTTCGTCCATATTTTTTGAAAACCAATGTGTTCAAAGACCTGCTTTTTGTCAAACATCTTCAAAGAGACAAAGACCTATCTTCTCCCAAATATCTTCCCATATCTGTACAAAAGCTATAAAATTGGATGAAAGGAGCACGGTAGGGGCAGATTTAAGGTCAACGTTTTGCGGATGGAGTCAAAGAGAGGGTCAGGGGTCCAATTCACACAATGAATTTCACCGCTCATCAACCCTGAAAGCCGGAAGGTTTCCCAGCACTCTGCTGTTTTCTGAAGGCATTTTACCAATGTGATAGCCTGACTTTGGTCGCCTGGGCTAAAAGCTGTACAAACAGCTTGACAAAGGCCCAGGAAACCCATACACAACATAGCAGGAGCAGACAGCAAATTCCAGAAGTTCATTAATAATGCGACTATGACATCCAAAGGTGTTATACAATGCGTATGTCACTGCAGCACGATAAAAAAAACAAAAAATAAAAAAGTTGATCAATATTAAAATCAATGAAAAAGCTCAATAAGGCAGAAAGTTCGTAACGGCGAATATAATATTTAAAGTAAGAACACATGTAGGGATAGATTACCGTATACACGCGTGTAATGGCCGCACTTTTTTTTCCGAGATTGGGGTGAAAATCAGGGGGTGTGGCGATTGCATGAGAAAAAAGACAGCGAAAAAAATTATTTGCGGTGGTACCTGCCTTTATTATTGTCAAAAAACTCCTCGCCCTCCTCCGCTAAACACGTCGGAATTTCAGGCTCGTCCCGTGTTCAAAACATCACTCCTCGTCGTCGTCCTCCTCCTCCTCCGAACTCATCGGGACTTCAGGCTCATCCTTGTCCCAGATGAGGCCATCCTCCGTACCGTCCAGCCGAAACAGCAAAGCCGTTGCGCCGCGTCTCCGTCACGTACTCGAGAAGTGAGTCTTAAACTTCCGGAAACATGCTCTGCTTCCCTCGGAAAGCTCTGAACATTTGTTTTCCTGAGGGCATCTTCTTGGGAGCACCATTGCCATGCACATTTTTCGTCAACGACAAACTTTCGTCCAGCCGCTCTTTTTCCTTCTTCTTTCGCGTAGTGAATCACTTTCAGCTTAAAGTGGGCGGTATAACTAACGTATTTTCCCATCGAGGAAAAAGAAAATCTTCAGCTCACGAGCGCAGAACAAATCAGGGCAGCGATGCGTTCCGATTGCGAGATTGCACGTGATATGCTTCAGGTGATCGAGGAAATGGCTGTAAAACAGAGGAGCGAACAGACTTGGATTGAAATGGATTAGATTTGCTGGCCTCACCCTTTGTAACGGGCGGGCATCGCTGCGGCTAGGAGCGCCCCCTTTGTAACGGAGGTGGTGGCCGCTGCCCCCATGCTCGACTTTTTTTTTCCCTAAAATATTTTGTTCTTAATACTTGTTGGCAATTCTACTTCTAACCTTACGCTTCATTTTGGCTTTCACTTGATTTTTGGGCCCAACCTGGCGGCAGTAACCACAAAACGTTCCGTATTTCTTGCACCGCACAGTAGACTGCACTGCCCAACTTCCTGAAACTCATGGTGCGGCTTTTACTCAGGAAATTTTTTAAAAGTTTTTTTTCCTAATTTTTCTTTCTAAAGTTCGGGGTGCAGCCATTACATGCGTGCGGCCATTACACGTGTGTATACAGTATACCGTATTTACTCGAATCTAACACGCACCTTTTTTTCGATATATCGTGTCCAAAAATTGGGTGCGCGTTAGAATCGAGTACGACCCTAAATCTCCGATATCATATCGCCATCGGCATATCAAAATGGCCGCCTGGTACGCACCGTACGAGCCTACTAGCTGGTCTAGCTGTCTATGCCTAGCTGCAGTAGCGTCCTTCGTGTGCTTTAGTACATGTGCTTTGGTTGGCCTACCCGTTTTCTGCGATTGACCGACCAGTATGGACGTGCCGACAGCGAAGATTCGTCGAGTTCATCATGATGCCGCATTTAAAAGGAAAGTCATCGTGTGTGCAGAGACGGACGGAAATCGGGCCGCATCATGCGCATTCGGAGTTCCGGAAACATGCGTGCGGGACTGGCGCAAGCAGAAGGAAAAGATTTTCGGCAGCAAGGCTACACGAAAAGGTTTCAGTGGACCAAAGCAGGGCCGGTTCGCCGAAATAGAAGAGCAGCTCGCAGAATATGTTCTAGAGCAGCGAGCGGCGCAGCGGCCAGTGACGACGGACCTGCTCAAAGTCCGGGCGATGCAGCTAGCCCTACAAACAGGGCTAACGCGGAGCAACTTTAAAGCGAGCAGGTGCTGGCTGTCAAATTTTATGAAGAGAAAAGGCTTTTTTCTTCGAAGGCGGACAGGGATATGCCGGAAGTTGCTTGAAGAGTACGAAGAAAAGCTGCACAGTTTTCAGCGGTTCGTTCTGAGTTCGCGCCGCAAGTATGGCTACCACCTCGGCCAGATTGGAAATGCCGATCAGACACCGCTCTACTTTGACATGCCTGCTACCACAACCGTTGAAAAGAAGGGAGCGAAGCAAGTGCGGGTGTTGTCTTCCGGCCACGAAAAAACACGCGTCACCGCAATGCTTTGTTGCACCGCGGATGGACATAAGCTGCCCCCGTATCTCATATTCAGGCGCAAGACGCTCCCGAAAGGAATCGTGTTTCCGAGTGGCGTGATTGTGCGTGCCAATGAAAAAGGTTGGATGACAACGGACTTGGTCGCCGACTGGATCGATCACGTCTGGCGCGAGAGACCCGGCGGCAGTTTGGGCCTGAGTGCGATGCTTGTGCTTGACGCTTTCAAGTGCCATCTCGACCAACGCATCAAGGACAAGCTCGCTGCATGCAACACCGACCTTGTCGTGATACCCGGTGGCATGACATCGCAGCTCCAGCCGCTCGATGTTTGCTTGAACAAGCCAGTGAAAGATAGGATTCGGGCGCTCTACACCGAATGGCTTGTGAGTGGCTGCCATGAATTCACTCCCAGCAACAGAATGAAGCGTGCCTCACTGCAAGAGTTCACTGGATGGGCGAAAGATGCGTGGTGCACGATACCGTCTGCCATGGTCATCAAGGCCTTTAAAAAATGTGGTATATCGAATGCCATGGACGGCACCGAGGATGAGATGCTTTGGTCCGTCAACAGTGACAAGGAGTTGTCTGAGACGACGAGTGAACCTTGTGCCGGCATAGTGACAATCTTGGCAAGATAAGCCATTTCCTTTTGTGTGTGTGTTTTTTAGTGCACCGAGATTAAATCTTTGCTTTTCCAAACGAGACAAAGTTGTATTGCTGTATGAAAGCGTGAGGTGCGCGGTACTTTTTTCGCGGAGAACGGGTGCGCGTTACAATCAGAGCTTTTTTTTTTTTTTTTCGGGGGTGGGGGTCACGAAAAACGGGTGCGCGTTACAATCGAGGGCGCTTTAGATTCGAGTAAATACGGTATTTGCACGAAGTAGGTTCTCAACTGCTTAGGACTAAAACCAACAGTGTCTATATTTGTTGAGAAAAACAGAAAGATTATGAGCCAAGGATTGTAATTTGTAGTCTATTTTAAAATGTGGTAGAGACCACGTGTCAGTACATCTAGTGTTTGCTATTGCAGTGCGGTGTTCAAGAGATGCAAGACCTATGAAGTCCTATCCTTATTTTATGCTTCATAGTTAAACCTCGTTACAAGAGACACTCAAGGGAACCCAAAAAAGGTGTCTCTTGTAACCACGGTCTCTTGTAACCAAAAATTCCTATCAACTCGTATGTGTGACAGTTTAGATTCCCTTATCTAAATTCTGTTGCGTATCAGTGTCTTGTTTTGTTGCAATATGTCAGGAACCAAGAAAGAGTGCCTCCTTTTCACTGGGAAGTCAAAATGTCCTTATTGTTTCAGCCACTGTCATCACATTCCTGTGTGACAGAAACAACAGGGACATCTTGACTCCTCAGTAAAGAGGAGGCACTCCTTCTTGGTTCCTGACATATTGCAACAAAACAAGACACTGATATGGAACAGAATTTAATTAAGGGAATCTAAACTGTCACACATAAGAGTTGGTATGAGTCAGCTGCATTGCATGAGTGTATCTGGGTTAATTGTGTCTCTTATAAATAGTGAAAAAATTACCTTAGGAACCTGGAAAAGTTGCCCTTAGTAACAGAGTGTCTCTTGTAACCATGTCTCTTATATGCAATGTTGTTAACATGGCAAAAATAAGAAAACTAACCAAACCATTTTCATGTGTCTCTTATAACCGAGTGTTTCTTGTAACCATGTTTCTTGTAACAAGATTTTACTGTATAAACAGTTTCCTTTTGCTGAACATCGTATACCTGCATTCTTTTCTCCTAGCGCAGGTTTGCAAACTGCACATTGCCCCGGTTAACCTCTCCCATCTTTTCCTCTCTTCCCTATTCCTCCCTTCTACTTTATTTCCCTCAAAAAATGACAATGAATGATTCCTGTCTCCTCTATGTGCAACTGCACTACTATGCGCTGTTACGTCCGAAAACTTCTACACTGCATGCTTACAAGTTTGCATTCAGCTGTAACTGAGACTGATCGCACACTGACCGAGCAGCATCATAGTGTGCAGATCTTGACGCGGGTACTGCAGCCGGTCGTAGGAGCTGCGACTGCGTCGAGACTGCTGCGAGTGAGACCCCGAGCTGTGTGACAGGGCGTCAGCAGCAGTGGTAGCGGCTGTGTTGTTATCACTGGGCGCCACGATGGAGTCCCGCACCGACGGCACCACGGGGGCGACGGTCTTGTCGCGCATCTCAGTTGGTGCAATGGTGTCGTCATCGGGCTTTGCCACTAGAACACACAAGGACAAAAGCAAAATGAGACTGATGAACAGTGCTATTCAATACACTCACTATGTGCTTTGCTGGGCTAACGACAACCAGCAGCAACGTACCCAAAGTGGTCACTACACTACTCGTGATGATCGCGTTCAGTGAGGTTAGCTATTGTTCCCGTTTTCACAGTTCCCAATGTGCCTAACAGGAAAGAATAATGGTGACAGCATTTATTTGACAGCCACTTGGATGAAAGTGCAGTTGGGAGAAAAGTTTTAAACAGTTTGCTTCAAGTTCTCTCTCTGGTTCCATGTGAAAGCAAGTTCAGCGGGTAGCATTTGCCAGAGCCTATGGAAGTAGTCGATCGCTAATTAAAGCAACTAACACGTGACACGACCTATCGTTAACTGGTCGAGGAATTCATTATTTCTTTCAGCACTCCCAAAATACGACGAAGGAAGGCCGCTAGCAGCTGTGTTTCGATGTGGAGGTGAAACAGAGAGGCCTCTCTCTGTGTGCTGTGCAATGTCAGTGCACGTTAAAAATTCCCCGTAAGGTCGAAATTACTCCGCAGCCCTTCACAACAGCTCCACTTTCTCTTTTTCGGCTTTCACTCCCACCTTCCTCACTTCCCTTATGGCGCAGTTCAGGTGTCCACAGCAACAAGTGTGACAGATACTGCACCTTTCCCTCCCTGTGAACCAATTATTATTAACCATAGCCACGGCATCCCTCCCAGTACCCTTGAGATCCCACAGGACATGCTACGGACATCCGTGAATGACACCAAATATCCGTGAACAGGCGTCAGAATGACATATACGGGATGTCCTTGGATGAATTCAGGACCTGCCAAATATCATCTGTATGTACCATTGTGGCACCCCACAGATTTTTCCAGGTCAGTGGTGTCACTAGGAACTGCGCATCCCCCACGATGACCGCGAAAGCAGCATGACACGCACGAGTCATGGCCTCGTACATGCATGGTAATCACTTGATCACTGGGAAGAGCTAAGTGTGATCACTATTTGCTATGGCAACACTAGCACCGCTAAATTGACAAGCACAGCAAATGGTGCATTAAGAAATGCAGTGTAACAAAGTGCAACAGAGTGATCTGGAGATGTGAAGAAGCGGCTATCTTTGGCTTGGCATGGACAGGCTTCTTTCAGACAGCAACAAGCAAATCAGCTCAATAAAGAATCCTTTTATGTTACATTCCTCTCTATGCACCAAAATTCCTATACGGCAGACCAGGAGGCTGACAGAAGGTACAGGCACTTGGCATAGCCACATCCCCACCACAAAACACAGTTCTTCGTACATGCACGAGTGCGTACGAGCTAAAAGTTAGCTGTGCAACAGTTTCTGAACTAGCAGGAGCCCAAGGTTCACTAAACGTGCTGGCAACGGTGGCAGGAATTATGCTAAGGCTGGTTAGCCTCGGTTCAATGCTTCAAGCAGCAAATCTGTATGTACGACAAGAGATACCCTGCCCTTACTGCCTACCCTCATAATGGAGACTTCTGTGCTTAAATTAAAACTTGCCTCATTCCCACAACCCACGTGACCTCGAAGCTAATCGTCTGGTTTGTTACAACCCTGCAGTTAAGCTGCGGAGAACTACTACACATGGGTTGCCCAAATCTGCTGTGCATGCTTGGTGGCTCACCTTCGGAGGAGACCTGAAGCAGGAGCAGGGCTTTTCTACGTGCCCGGCGGAAGCGGCACCAGATCATAAGTCCCAAGACGAGCATCATGTAGATGGCCGCCGCACCCAGGGTGATTGTGACCGTCTTGGCCATGGTGTTCTCGCCAGGGTCACCCACGCCCGGCAGGCTGCCCGACGAGTAGCCCTCAGAGTCTGCGGCGCAAGGCAAGCAGCGCTATGTATACACACACAAGATGCACACTCTGATTTGCGCCAAATTGGAGGCTGTCCTCGTGCAAGAAGATATATATTTCATTGGCAGATTTGTGTATTAGCCAGGGTCAAGAGATTGAGACATAACACGAAGAGCTCGTGCATAAGCAATGAAAATTCATTTCCTAATACGCTATGGTTAAAGGTGGCTGCAATACTCCAGTAGTAATACTGGCCTCTATGCTTAAAGTGCATCTCACAGCTGTTACAAATCTTAAATGGGAACTCATCTAAAATAATGTAATTAAGCACAAAGTTCTTTCATCATGACACATGCAAAAATTGACACCTCGCAGCGTACTAAATACTGAAACTAAGACTAAACTAAAACTGATAACTAAATAGTAAAACACAGCAGCGCTAACCTTTATGGCTACAGGAACGTGCAGTTGAGTTTTGAAGTGGTGTTTCGCAACTGCTACGATCAACGGACAACAAGCGGTGAGGAGAACTATGAGCAAAAACTACTCACCGAGAACGACGAGGCTGGCCTCAACGCGACGCAGGCCTCCGCTGTTTCCAGCCGTGCAGCCGTACTTGCCATCGTCGTCCCGGTGCACTTCAGAGATGTAGAGTGAGCCATTGTCCAGCACTCGGTAGCGCTGCGGGTCGAAGTTGTTGAGCACGTTGTTCCGGTCCCACTGGATGGTGGGCTCAGGGTCGCCCGTTGCCCTACAATGCAGCATGGTACTGTAGCCTTCCACAGCGCGCGTCGTCGACGGCTGGACTGTGAACCGAGGCATCACTGTAGTGGTGGGGAGACATGGAGTCTTCGTAAGTCACCGAGAGCACTGAAGTGGGAAGTCTAAATATGCAAAGGCTTTGAGCCAAAAACAACAAAGTATGCACTGCCCATCTGGGCTGGGGACCATGTTTCATATGTACATTGAGAAAGACGGAGGAAGAAAAGACTACTATGGTTAAATACAAAGCTCAAGTGTGAACGCAAGTAGCCGCATAGCCGTGTCCACAAAATAAACATATTTGACACCAGAGAGAACGTGAAAAGAGCATCACCCATTCTTATGCCTGTACCTATATATAAGAGCACCCTCGTTAACATTAAGTATGCTGCCAGAACAATAAAGATACGCTTCCATTTAAGGGAGTGAATCTGTGACATTAAAGAAGATGAAAATAGTGATCCAGCCCCCGCCCCCCTCGCATTAAAAGCCTGACAATGACTATATTATTCTCGATAATAAAAATAGACAGCAAGGCTACAAAGACCAGCATTCATCAAGAAGCCTGGTGTATTCATTTCGGTCACTGATCATCACAAACACAATGCATAAAGGCAGGATTGGCTCAAGTTTGTAAATCTTTCGCACTGTGAAGAGGAAGAGGAATGCTGGTGAGGAACCGACGGGGGCATGGATGCTCCAGGCTGTTTTGGTTGCCATCTTTTGTCCAGTGCACTGCAAGCATTAAAGAGCGCCTCTGGCTACTGTCCCAGATCTCAGCCTTTGGATGCCTACTTGTGGCTCGTCTTGAACGAGTCAGTGCTAGCGAATACCACTTGAAGCGAGCCATCTGTCCAAAAGAAGCCACTCCCCATCACTCTCTATCTTTCATCCTCTTCTTTTTTTTACTTCCTCAGCCTCTCTGAGAGTTCAACATCTGCCCAGTAGAAGCATCAACAGCCGAGAATTTACAATGTTCTGCATGCAGTCACGTTTGTGAAGTTCATGTGGTAGGGCATTTCAACATTTATGTTGATGCACTTTGTGACCTTGCGCTTTCCTTTTATGGATACTCCCTGCTTTCCAGTTCAAAGGCCCTGCAACTGATGCAATATAACGGGTGCACCAGATTGGTTGTTGTGATTTGTGTCTTAGTTCGGCACAGTCAAGCCATAGACACATTAGTATCATAAAAAAAGTATAAGTGCTATGCCATTAACCTGAATTATCCATTATGAAAAGGAGGCCATAAGTGTTTGCTATTCAAATGCAGTCGCTGCTCCTTGCTCCTGACTGCAGAATTGGCAGGATTTCGGAATGGAAACAGGCCACCAAAATGACGCACTACTTCTAGGTCACAGGTACATTTGTATGGCTCGGTTAAAGTCACATCCTTTCACATAATGTGGTAGATTATGACTGCGTGCCAGTGAGTACATGCCCGACCCAAAGTCACAGTGAAATATCACAGGACTGCGCTGCAGTCTGCTCAAGAGCAGAATTGGCAAAGGCCACTTTACAGGACTGTTTTCCTTGACTGCAACATGATTGTCACCCCTGCTATCATCATCATTACTAGTGCTACTATCATCCTTATCAACTAAATGCACCCTGATTGTCATTGCTACTACCATCATTACCAGCGCTACTATCATCACTGTCACTAACTACATCGTCATTGTCATTGCTGCTATCCTCTTCATGCTAGACAATAAAAAATTATGATCTGCTTCTCATAAGCCTGGTGTGGAGTAGTTGTTAGCGTGCTTGGCTTGGAATTGGACGGATGGTGGCTCAATTCCCCGTGGAGACAGACCTTTTTTTCTTAAGTGTCAGTTCACGTAGACATTTCCTGCGGATGCTTCCACAGTCCATGGCCAAGAAAGGCTTTTGCCCTAAACCGAAGTGCTAGTGGACCTTATTCTCAAATGTCCAAAGCACGCTCAACTATGTGCCGTTTTCTGGTTTGCTGTTTACTTTCCCAGGCCACCTTTAGAGCAAATCTTTCTTGGCTCATCTCCATCCTACCAAACACTTTCCCTTCCGGCATACTGCATAGAGGTAGCTTAAAACAGATAGTCAATTAGACCAACTCAGGAGGCTGATAGGCTTCATAACTCCTACCGCGAGCAGAACCTTGCTGCCATTAAACAAAAAACGATAGACCGAGACAGAGAAGACAAAGAGAAAAAGATAGAGAAAGAGTCAAATAGCACCCCCCACTGAAGAAGATACAGCCTCTCCCCAATCCCAACACTCACTGATGACATCCAAGCGTACGGTGGCATTGATGAGTCCCTGTGTGCTGGTGGCGACGCACGTGTATCGGCCGGCGTCCTTTGCCCGCACTCCCTGGAAGCGCAGTGTCCCGTTCTCATCACGGATGTGCGGCGGCCACTCGAGTGAAGGCTGCTGGCGGCTCTCATCCTCCTTGATCCAGCGCACAATGGGTGTAGGGCTGCCACGCGCACGGCAGTACACCTTGGCGTTGGAACCCAGCTCCAGGTTGCGGCTTACAGGAGCAGGAACAAACTTGAGGCGCTCTGGATTAACCGTCATGACAAAGAGGAAGGAAAAAAAGGAAAGAGGCATGTCAATGAAAGGACTAAAACACTGGAGAGGAAGTTCTTTGACGTGGAGCACAATCCTAAGAGGGAGTGCCTGCAAGCAATCTTGCCAACGGATAATAATGCGACTACGACAAAAGGACATGCAGCCTTGTCAGAGTGGCAGAGGTGAAGAGAAACTCCACTTAGGTGGCTACAAGTTTAGCTACAAGTTCCAATGACTCCTGAGATTCAATCGATTCCAATTATTCCCTGAGTAATCGAATGACATAGATAGATAGCCATCCTAAGATATCTCGAAGATACCTGCTATTCGCTGGATATCTATATTTGACGAAATAGGAAAAGCAAATTTTTGCTTTGGCTTCGAAGAATGTTTCATGTACTTCTCTGTGGGCAAAAAATACTGCCTCTCCCATGATCAAAACAAGATGTAGCATAATGGCCTTGTCACCACCCTGAATGCCACAGGCGTGAGTAGTCTTTTCTGTGAGGTTTAGCTTGCAAAGCGATCGTTTTCTGCAAGATGCTTCCTACTTCTTTCAATAGGCTCCCTTGCATGAAAATAGAGTAAATGTGCCAAATTTTAAGAGTGACCCACCTAAGTTTTATAGTCACCACTGAGTTGGGCATAGTCAAATTAGGTTGGACACCCATTTCGGTCAAATTCGGACGAAGTAATAATTTTGGAGGTCGAGGGACCAAGTTTTGAGAAACTGCCCACCTAAAATTGGAAGTCACCACTGAACTGGCTAAACTAAAATTACGTTGTACACCAATTTCGGTCATAATCATTATGAGGTTAAGTTTCGGGTGGGATGTAGGTACAAGTCCTTAGAGAGCGGAGCTCATATCTTTACATCTCGTTCGACGCCCTGACGTTGGCTCTCGGTTTTGGCTTGACGTCACCGCAAAATTGCAGACAACGGGAGCTAAAAGCATTTCACTTAAAACACGATCCGCATCCGCGATATAGGGCGAAGGCGAGCAAGTTCTCACCGCGGACGTTTAGCGTGGCCACCTTGGCCGTCTGTACGGGGAAGCCAGTGGTGTTGACGTTGCAGAAGTAGTCACCCGCATCACCCAGGCCCACGTTGCGGATGTGCAGTGTCCCGTTGGGATGCGTTGTGAGGTGTCCCGACCCACCATTGCTGACAGCAGCCGCGATCGAGTCCCCACCCGTGCCCGGGGGGCCGGCTGGTCGCAGCGGCCTGTCGTCATGCTGCCACGTGACTCGGGTGACGGGCGCCGGCGAGCCCGAGAAGGCACATACAAGTGACGTCTCCTCGCCCTCGTCCACGGTCAGCTCCAGTGGATGTGACGAAATAGAAGGGGCCACTGTGAGGTCATGATATACGGGATATAACGACATGCAAACGGCGATAACATTACAGGCTGATATGCGCGCAACGGGCACTCGGAAGCGAATCAACAAGTCAAAGGAACAAAGCTGCGTGAAAAAGTGGCCACATAAGAAGAAACACAAAGCGATGTTCGCACATCAGGCCAAAAGCAATAACTAACTCTGCACTGTGAAGGAATAAGCCTGCAGAGACAAATGAGATCGTTATCATTGTGCCACTAAAAGGCCTAGTTATGGTGGAGAATGGAGATGCGGGTCAACCTTTGCGTGCCCATAAAACTAACACTACATCTATTGGTATCTTGCCTGAATCTTGTATGCAGTACATAACAGCCAACAACAAAAGCACAATCTAAAAGCTTTGCAACTGAGCCATATACCCCGAGCGCACATTAGCGCTTGCACTGAAGCAGACAGAACAAGCAGGTAGAGACAGCCCCAAGGCTCAAGGTCTGCACTATATAATTGCCAATGTGCTTCCTTCATCTTTTCAACAATGTTCTTTCCTGCAAGCTAGACGACTGTGTAACCTGAAGTGTCGTCAAGACTTACCAGCGATGAAGAGCGCCACACTGGTTCGACGCGTATGAGCCATGTTCTGGGCGACGCACGAGTAGTTGCCGGCATCACCCTTCTTGGCTGAGTCGATGAGAAGACGCGTGCCAGAGACCCGGACGCGGCCACTGTCGCCGATGGTGTGGCCTGACGGGTCCTCCCACCAGGCGCGGGGCCGCGGCTGCCCATCGGGAACCACGCAGAGCAGCTCGAGCTGGCCGCCTTTGGAAACCACCACGGTGCGATCGTCGGGAAGCGGAGGCTCGACGGACTCGTGCTTGAAGTCCTCTAGGTCTGTGCAAGGGGCACCATGGACACGGACAGAGGGATTGTCAGTGGGAGGACAGGAGAGGCGAAAATAATCAAGACACTTGAACTGCCTTCAAGGATAGTTGGGGCTGGAAAGACTGCAGAAGGCCATCATACATTTTATTTAAGGACAGATGCAAAAGCACCTGAAAAAGTGATTAAATTGCCAAAATGCGATAATATTACCACAAGTGCTGGAAACATTCCCTTATTGGTGATGTGACCATCGTTAACCACTAAGTGATGAAGCAAAAAATGCAGAGAACAAATGAGATTCATACGGCATATCACGTCACCTGCAACTTTCGGCAGCATGTTTTGCATACATTATCGTCTTATGTAAAGAAATGCGAAAGCGGCATGCAACGCTGCATCGTATCAAAATGACTGCCGCGTGCGCGCCGTTTTCGCCTCTCTCTCTCTCTTCCTTTCCTTTGCCTCTTTTCCTCATTATTACCCTCTACCTTTTTCGCTTCTCCCTCCCTTGGGTGCCGCGTTCATATTAGCTGTGAGTTTTCAGCCAGAGAACCAACATGATGCCCGATAGTTCTTTCGAAGTGAATTTCTGCCGCTAACCCGGCCAACTCATGTGACCTATGATGTTACAGACCTTGCCGACCAATACTGCTCAATTATGACATGAGATCCCTCATCACAGAAGCCTTCGGGCTTCGGCCGGATAACATATACACCAATATGCTTTTTCCCAAAGTAGGGTTCCAATGCGTTAAAAATAAATCTAAGGCCGAAACTATAGCAGCGGCTGTGACAATCAACGATGTAGCACCTTGCCGCAGCATATCGGTTTTAAGAGCACAAGCATACAGCAGCTGCCTGCGCAGTGCATGAATACACTACTACATAATGGTACGAGCGGACCTACACACCTCGGCAAGAATGTGCTCCACCTCAAAGCATGCTTAGAAACAAGGCAAATTCTCACAGGCGAGGCTGATCCGTGCCACAAACGACTGCTGTGCGGCGTTCTTGTCCTGGCCGACACCCACACAGCGGTAGAGCCCTTCGTCCGAACTCTGGACGTTGTGCACCAGAAGCGAGGAGTTTCCCAGTATTGTGGTCCTGGAGGATCATACTTGGATTCAGCTCTATTCACATTATCTCTCTACATGCGAGAGCAGGCAAAAAACAGGCATTTATATGGAAGGGACATAAGCATAGAAGAGTATCACTTGAGCACTTACCACCAGATTTCATTTCAAAATGCGCGAAATTGATAACATGGGGGAATAATAATAATAATTGTTATTTTTTTTGTACAGGGGAAAGGTGCCTAAATGTCAAATACTGCGTCCAACAATGTGCTTGGTCAATCTTATTTCAAGGTACATGCATTCTCCACAAGTAACCGGCTGTATAACTGTGGCTGCTCTCCAATGGAGGCCTCAGGTGGTCGAAATTTCTGAGGCCCTCCAATACGGTGTCTCTTATAGCCCGAGTCACTTTGGGATGTTAAGCCCCATATACAAAAAAAAAAAAAAAAAAAATCTGCAAGCAGCTTCAAAAGAACAATTTCCATTTTTCAATATTCTTTAAAAACAAGGAAATGTAAATTTGCACAAAAGGCTGGGTTCAAGTAACAATTTAATGCTATGCCCTTACTGACTGAATGTGATTGCGTACCGTAACCTAAGCATACCTTGGCACTTTTCAAAAATGAATTGATTAATGCAAAAGCATTAATAGGCTTTCTTGTGGAGGCCAAACAATGGATGCAAAAAGTCAAGCCATGACGGTTAAGGTGTCAGCAGAGATAGTGTGAGATACAATACCTTTCCTGTCCTAAAAAAATATAAAAAGAAAAAAAGGGCGATGTAAAAATAATATAATTAGTGATTGGTTTGGTTTGTAGGGTTTAACGTCCCAAAGTGACTCAGGCTATGAGAGACGCCGTAGTGGAGGACTCCGGAAATTTCGACCACCTGGGGTTCTTTAACGTGCACTGGCATCGCACAGCACACGGATGTCACTTCGTTTCGAGTGATGATAGTAATTAATACTACTATTATGACTAATAATCAACAATTTTAATTGGTCATAGTGACAAATTAAAAAGATAAAAACAAAACAAATAATGAAAATAACAAAAAAAAATAAAGTTAAAAAATAAAAAAAAAATAATATAATAAGTACAAAACTACTAAAATTTCGCGGCAGCGCTAATGCCTTCGCATTCGCCTAATCTTCAGTGACCTCTAAATTTTCCCTTTTACATTATAGAGTCGAGCCGCAATTTTATCGGGCCGCAATAAATAGCTGAAAGACAATATCAAAGCGCATGTATCTTCAGGTGCGTCAATTTTTTTCTTTTTCCGATTCTTCAAGTGTAATGTGTAGATTTCTTTACCATAAATTATAAAACTAAACCTATAAAACTGTAAATCAGCTTACAGGACAGGAAAGGCAGAGGAAAGGAAAGAAAAGGACAGAGGAGGAGGGGGTGCCCCCCTCTTTCTGCGTGGCGGCGAGGGTGCTCTCCGGTTGCCGAAACGCCGGCTCGCTATCAGCGGATCACGGTGCGTGCATCCCGTTCTCACTCGTTTCACTCGCTAGCGGCGTCAGCGGCATCAGTCAGTCGCTGCTATCTGTTCGTCGCGCAACATTCCTATGGGCCCACGCACTGCTTCCCGCAACCTCCCGATAGATAACTCGATTGCTCTCTTCATTTCTCCGACCACAAAGCTTCTTTCATGACAGCCAAGAACTGTTAGTGGAGTGTTTCTTGAAAAAAATACGTCTGAAAAATTCTCCCCGTGAGCCCCTCCAACCAGCGTCTCGGAATCTTTCGAAAACGTTAGTTGATTGCCTCCCTTTACACACTTTCCAACAATTACCACCACTTGTGCACGCAAATCGCGCTCTTTCCCGCTCGTTCACGTTCAAATATTTGAAATTTCCCGCCACCAAAAGTTGGGCCTACGTCACCGGAAGTCGAGTACCACGTGAATCCATTTGGACGTCGCCATTACAAACACTGTACACCCCTTTCCTCCGGCTATTTCGACGTCTGACTTAATTTGCTCTAATTACTTAAATAACCCACATGCACCAAAATATTTCCCCAGCAAGATTTTTTGGTCATCTATCTTGTGCGACCATTCCATTCCTTTTCTTGTCACTCGTTTCATTCGAACGTAATCGTGATAACATTTCTGGTGACACAAAACTGCCGACATATCTACCATCGACCACATGGGGATTCCTAACGTGCACAGCACGCGGACGCCTTTTCGTTTCGCCTCCATCGAAACGCGGCCGCCGCGGTCGAATCCGAACTCGTGAACTCCGGTTCAATAGCAGATCGTCTTAACCACTGAGTCACCGCGGCGGGGTATCGCAAATTCGAAAAAGTACCCGCTTCTGTGTTGGCCACGATAATGGTTAAGATGTGGTTTGAACTCGACGAGTTCACGCGCGAAAAGCGTCGCACGAACGTGACATTTCTTCGCTCGTCATTCCCCTTGTTCCACTGAAGACGCAACCCATTCTTTTTGTTTTCTTTTGCGAGGTGATGAGCTCAGTTCAAGCGAGCCGGGCGAGATTTTTTGTCCTCTTGGCACCCAACTGCAGCATCGCGCAGTGGCGTATTTCTGGACATCTCTGACAGCGACATTTCAGAGAGTTAACGTTGGTTTTGTTTTCTTTTTCCTTCGACATGGCTCAGTTTCGTCGTTCTGAGCGCCCCTCCATCGTTCGACGTCGTTTGCCTTGTCAACCACTCGCGACTCAAACCACCCCCCACCTTCTCCAGATGTCACAATGCCCACCATTGCAGCCAACATTCCGTGATCCCCCCCCCTTTCGGCTCCGTATCAGGCGGCGATAAAAAAAAAACGCACTTATTGCTCGACGTGGTATATACGGGCTACGGGAACGCGTCATAAATCTCCCTTATAAGTTCGACTCCGTGTCACCCCGTGACGTGCGTAGGGAACGGATTTCCGATTCGTCATCGTTTAAGGGGGAAGAGAGTACCGGGCCAACGTACGTCACTCTGCGCTGCAAAGGAAAAGTGAAGACAAACATGAACATTTTCTGAAAGGATATATTGCTTCTTTTTCTGTCGTCCTTGTTCGAAGGAACGCATAGGAAGATCACCGCTGGCCCATTTCCTTTATCTGAACTGTCAGCCCCGCTGGTCAGGGATTCGTGCCTCTCTTTTCTTTGCTTTCTCTTCCGTCTATTATACGAGAATGATTTACTCCCAGCACATGTGATACGATCGTTCCTGACACGGCGCCGTCGCCATTGAGGCGAAGGACGTTTAGGGCAGGCGAAAGACGAAGAAAAAAAAAGACAAAAGACGCAGATGAATTATATACCCGACTACACGGTGCGCTCTTTTGGACTGCCAAGGGACGACCATATGGTCTAGGAGCTTAAAGTCCCAGTGCACCCTTCGTCATCATAGCAACTCGCAAAGAGAATTTAAGCAGAACAAAAAACTGCGGTTCGGAAGGTTTTTAGATTGCTCAGTCTGTGTATATACATTCTCATTCTCTCGCTACAGAGCATGAAGCAACGGCGCAGTCGGAGGAAGGTCGGTACAACACTCGGACGGAATGCGTGCGCGCTGCGGCACTCGGCAAGTGGGGAACCAAAATGGCTTCTATACGGTTATGATAAAGTGGCGCGAAGCAGGAACACGAGAAAAAACACCAGAGCACGCGAGTCTGCTTTAAAGTGCATGAAAATAAAAAATGGATTAAAAAGGCTTGCGGGGTCACTGGAATGCGGCTTTCTCATGGTAATCCCTCAAATTTCAGTATCGCCAATTCTTGGCGACGTCCCAATGCGACTGCATGCATTAAAACCACCTTGAATATGGACGCTTGAATCTAACATGCATGCAACACTGCAGTGCAGAAACAGCCTCAAGTTACGCTGTAACGTGTAGGCAGCGTATTTGGTGGCATTTTTCTGACGCAGATCTGGCAGAGAGCCCCCCTAGCCCGACTACGATTCCGGTGGACGCAAGAAAACGGAAACGTGCGAACAACACAGAAAAAGACAGGGAGGACAACAAAACTTATTTGCGTGCACACACTCACTTGGTGGTGTTAGCGAGGGGCACGTCCCCATCCAGCGCGTACCACTCGGTGATGGCTGCCCTCTCGTAGACGCAGTCCAGCCGCGCCACGTCGCCTCGCTTCACAGTCACGTCGCCGGGCAGCACGGTGATCCGGGGAACGTTCTCGCCTGTATAGGACACGATCCCCCTCTCATCGAACGAAAACTACGCAACACAGCTGTCCCTTCGATGTTCCTAGCATTACCATTCTTCCTACGGGGGTAGCAGAATATGTCAGTTTTAAGGTATGGTCTGGGTTGAGAGTCCTCTAGACGCGTGCGCAGAGTTTCGTGTGCCAATGCGCGGCATTCGAATAGCGTGATCGTTTGATCGTTCAAAAGCATGGACTAACTGATGCGGCTCTTTTCGCTCGTCGCGGAGACTTTCGGCCCCGGCAGTACATGCTTTGGGAAATTATTATTCTAACACAAATGGGAACATGCACAAAGTACCAAGAACCTAGTACAGTTGGCTGGTAGCGGGTCTGTCCCTCTTTTCTCTGTGCGAGTATACGTTCCCTTTTGTGCCTATAGCATGCACATTCAAATGTTCCTAAACCGTGGTACTTATACTTCTGAGCCCAGTAAAAGGGCACTTAAAAATATCCCCGATCCTCAGGAAGAAGCGTCATTCTCACCCCTGGAAGTCTTGACAGTTTCACTGGCGTCTTGGGTTCCAGGTGCATGCTGCTAAAAAGTTTGTCCAATGGCCTAGGTACTTTCGACACGTATTCTGTGCCTTCCGATAGGCTAACGTGCATCCATAAATTTATGAGCAAAGAGCCCAGCATATTTCGTGAAGGCGTCGGTGGGTGTGGATCGGGCGCCCCTAGAAATCTTACCGGCGAGCGTGAGCGCGAACCCTTGTTGGCTGCGAATCATGCCGGCTTCGCTGGAGGCGGCACACGTGTAGATGCCGTTGTCGGCCGGAGTGAGGGAGGCCATGTGGAAGCGTCGTCCGCGGAAGGACACCCTCTCGCTTCGGAACAGCCGCACTCCGTTGTGGAACCACTCCAGCTGCGGCTCGGGCACCCCTTCCGCCCGGCAGCGGAGGGACAGCTCGCCGCCCACGGCCAGATCGGAGGGAGACGACGGGCTGTGCAGCTCCACCGTCACCTGCTCGCCGATCCCTGGGCGGGCAGGAGGGAAAGCTATGCGTCAGGACTATGACACACGGTCGCGACATGAACACCATAAAGGGACGACGCAAGTACTATAGATATGACGCTGCCACGGAACACGTGGACCACTAGCGAATTTTAAATTTGGAGGACCCTGCTGTGATGAATGGGAGAGGGAGAGGGGGGGGGGGAGCGGAAATCGCTCTGAGTAGTCCGATAAGGTCCCAGCGTCTATTCTAAGATTCGCTACTCTCATCACCATCAACATGACTACGTCCGCTGCAGCCATGAGTTCTTATTAAACATAACTTCATGCGCACCAAGCAATTCACACCCGTTATGCTGATGACCAGGCAAGCGGAAAGCTTGTACCCATTGCATCAACGGTGACTGGGGATCGAACCCATCCCCGCGTGCGAAGCGGATGCTCAAATACCGCTAGGCCGCCGCTGCGATGGCTACGAAGCCGTAAAGGTAACGGCGTCACTTCAAGGTAATAATCAAAGAACTTTTCACGCTTATACCGAGAACACACAGACTTTTTAAGAGAAACTACTTTCGTGCAGTGAGCTCACTTCCGGGCCTCTTTGAGAACGTGACAACCACGCTCTGCCGTATAGAGTATGGCGATACAACAACGGCACTAGCCTAATCGTCCTGAAAATATCTTCACGAATGGAGAACGTACTGCCTGCGTGAGAGGCTCTTAATTTCGTCCTTAAGTCTTAATTGCGAGATACCCCTCTATATTTAGGGCTCATCCATGTGGCGCGTTTTCATTTGGCATGATGGGCGTATACGTGTGTAAGATACCGGCGCTGTACGTGCAGTGTCGTATTTTGCCCTTCTATATATACGCTGCTGATGTGCTATGGGTTGCGAAAAAGAAAACTATTACTATATACAGTAACAGTAGTGAGGGCACAACCTTGTTGGAAGCAATAGTGTAGTTTGAAGTGGATTTGTAAAGCTGGATATACCATTTAAACGCAATTTAGCACTGCGGAAATTTTCGAGAAGAGCAAAAGTCATGATTATATTTGAGGGAGTGCACAATGAGCGAAGAGCAGCGGCAAAGGTTGATATATCAGCAGATAAATGATGCATCTTCTATATACTCATCAGTGATGCATATTTACATAGCCTACTCGACACAACGCACGACCGCAACGCCAAGTAGCATAAGTGACACAATACGATCCCAGCTACATGGCGCATGAAATCAGTCGGATGTAGTCGTAACGGACGATGTAAAGGCGAGCATGCAGAATTGACCACAGAAAGACATGTCACTGTTCCCGGTGTCAAGCTATATGGCCGTCTGCAAACCAATGCCCGAATGGCTGCCATCACCTTCAGAAACAAAGAAGCACGAAATGATAGTAAAAAAAAAAAATGCATGCGGCTATAATTAATAGCCGGTGATGAATTGGCGATGGTAAAGGCTGGCGTCAAGTATAGGTCGCTCGCGAGTCCACAGAAATGGCGTTAGACGTTGGCTTTAAAGATAACGCAGAACAAAAACGGTAAAGACATGGCGTTCGCAACAGCGCGCAAACAAGGTCACCAGAAGTGTTAGGCCTGCAACCGGCTCCCCTCATGTACGTACACCCCGCTGCTTGACCCCATCGCCCTCATTATCGAGACCTGTATAAAAATAACAGAGAGTATACAGCGCACAAAGAAATAGCTCAAGCGCTACCGTACGCAATACAAAAGCAGGAGGACAGAAAATGGTCGACAGGCGCATTCCTAACGGAGTAGCAGCGGAAACAAAACCCGAAACGTCGCAAAAAGAAAACTGCATAATCGATTCCCACCGCACCATACTTCATGCTTCCGCGTGCAAGCTGTCGTATCTTTCCTCCTCATTTTGTTTTCTTTCCCCCCGTACAGTCGTGATCGCACGCGGGGCTGGACGGCAGCAGAATAGAGTAGGAATAAACGCCACCGGGAATCACGAAGAACAACGAGCCGTGCAGGAAGCCGAGACAAGCCAAGGCGAGGTCATACGCCACCGCGCACATCGCCGTCTGCTACGAGCGTGAGCAGCAGACGACGCGGCGGGTAACGGATCCGACCGGTTGCAAAGAAGTCAAGGAACCGTGCGGCACGCTTTGCCGCGACGTCGAGGTCACGACTGGCCGCGAAAGGCTTTTGCCGCCACTGTTGGTCAGGGGCGGTGTCAAGAGAACTATGAACGATGCGGCGGGTACGCTGGATACAGTCGCCCACCGCACTGCACTGAGGCTTTCTTTGCAACCGGCTTGACAGGGGAGGAAAACGTGTTACCGCCTTCAAGGTCTGCTAAGGAGGCAGGTTACACAGGCTGGGCTGATAAGACTCACCTAATCTCGGCGTTTAAGTGAGAACATAACCGCCGTTCGTACCCACGTCTATCCCAGCAGGCTAACCGCGCCGTCTTGTTCCTGTACACTTACAGAACGCGCAGTGAAGGCTTTTAACAAATGAGGGGTGAACAATCGCTAATAAAGACACTGGCAGCAGTGCCAGAACAGGCATACTGCACGTCTGAAAATAATGCGTCCCCGGCTATTCCTACAAACATGATTCCAGCTATCAAAACTGCGCATAATGTAAAGAGCGAATTAATCAGGGCGTGCTATAGTTAGAGCTGCCTCGGATGATGATTAAGAGACGACTGCTGATGGAATTGTAGCCGCACGTTAAGTGCATTAAATAACCGTGTATGTTTCCAATATTTACCCGCTTTTCGATGGAAGCGAAAAGCAAGGCGCCCTGGAACTGTGCGATGTCAATGCACGCTAAAGAACCTCAGGTGGTAGAAATTTCCGGAGTCCTCTAAAGGCCTCCCTCATAGCCTGAGTCGCTTTGGAACGCTGAACCCTGTAAAATAAGTCCCATTAGTGACCCGCTTTTCCTGGCCTGCTTACGCCTGTAACTACGTATAGAAAGAGACGCGGAAACACTTTTTATTGCTGGATCCGAAGTGACCACAACAGCGTTAGCCAACGAAAAGACAATGTTTTCGTGCATAATACCTAGTGATTAGCGCTGCTTTGCCCACAGCCCAAAAAGTCACCTCAGGACAATGGAGGGCATGGCCTCTCTGCCCCATAACAGCGAAATCATGGCGGAAAATACACAATGTACATTGGCCGAAAGGTTGTCATGAGAAAATTTGGTTTCCAGTTAAGGATCAAAACGCCGATGTACCGTACGTTGCGATTAAAGTCGATTCGATTCGACAGACATCGATTCGGACCACACAATGTCAACAATGTCACTCGACAGCTAGTTCGTCCCTCGCATCGAAAAATGATAGCAGCCATGGCAGCCCCTCTCCACGGGAGCATAAAGGACAGACTGGATATTCTGGGAGAATTTTGAACTCAAAATTCTGGAAACAAACTGACAGCGCTAAACAAACACGGACGAAACCACACCAACGAGCGAGACATGCGCTTGAAGTCGCGACCACGTGAGGCGACATGCTACGATGTTCGGTTCGCAGCCATTTAGACAACGTTCTCATTCAATTACAAGCTGCCCCTCGGGGCGAAACGTCCACGACGTCGGCGACCTTGATCAGCGCTGCCAGGGTTTTCCACACTTCCGCAACTCGCGCGTGCGCTTACGTCACGGCCTCCTCACCTGCTTCCGACGTGAGGTGTCCCGAAACTTGTGGGTTACGACATGAGTCACGTTGATTTATATCGCTCGCCGCGTTTTCCCAAATTTCACCTCGCCTTAACTCCCCCAACTTTCATTCTCGCGTTGCGCTTTCTATTTTGGAATGCTTCCTTCCCGGTCGCCATTAATTTTCCTTCTCCGAGTTCTCCGTTCCATCCGTTCTAATCTAGGTGGGTCAGCTTTTTGCGCGTTCGCCCACCGAGCGCGTAGCGCGGAGGAAAGGCCGTCGCGTCACGCTTTAGGGAGTACGCAGTGCGCGCGCCCCTCGGAAGGGACAGCCCGTTCCCCAGAAGCGAACGGGAACGGGAGAGTGTCCCGTAGTACGGCGGGGGAAAATGGGGCGACGCTTTGGGAGCACCCTCTCAGACCACCGGCCACGGTTGACGGCACCCTCGGGACAGGCCGCGTGGTGACTCGCGTGCAAGGAGGCGCGGGAAGAGGTGCAGCAAAGAAAAAAAAAGATGGGAGAGAGGTGGCGAGAATTGGGAAAAATGAAAACCGCACAGAAAACACCCCATCCGAGAGAGAGACATGCAGAGAGCTTCTCCTGACGCAACAACGAGAAAAAGAGAGGGAGCCAGACAAGCAGGATTGAAGCCGATAAGCCGGAACTCATTATTCAGCCGAGATTACACCCTTCAAGGGATAATTGGCGTGGTGAAAACGAATTTAAAGATGGCGCAGCAGCAGCAGAAGTCAGTGTTACTGCTCTATCTCAGCACGTGCGAAAACAAGAAGGCAATGGGCACAAAACAAGCAAAAAAAAAAAGTCACCTGGATGAGTTGAGAGCAGGGTTACAATGGCTGAAGTGAATGGGCTTCACATCCGATATCGCTACGTTGAAGACCGCCGCAAATGACCGAGATGACCCCCCCCCCCCCCTTTTTTTTTTCTTCTTTCGAATGAGTTTGCCAAAGATGGTTGGTGCGGTAGTAATAGGTATATAGCAAGTGTTCTTTAACTGCACTGCACATACGAAGCGAAAGCGATCTATCGGTTCCAGGCCCTTCTTTCTCCCTATAGCTAGAACGTGCGTTGCTTACAAAGTAATAGTAGCTACGTGATCGTCTTTAGGGCCACTAGCGTTGCAATACACAGTACTGTGTGAAATCAGCAGCAAAAGGGGAAATAACATCACAAACCAAGCATTTCCATGGAGACGAAATGCAAATATGCCGGTGCGCTCTTCGATTGGAATAAATCACAAGCGCCTCCCTCCGCCCAAGTGGAGGTTCCCGGTGCTAGGCCGTCGAGCAGAAAACTACTCAATTCGAAAAGAAATACGCGTGTACTGTCGGAATACCTATACGCCACAACAGCGAAAAAGTTGTGAACTCGAAAAAGAATCTAAAAAATTTACAGAACTGCGCATAAGTCTGAGCGGAAATGGCGAATATCCACTTTACAGGAGTGTTTTCGCTACCTGTAACGTCATTGTGATCCCTACTATCATCGTTATCACTGTCGCTGACTGCAACGTAATTATCATCGCGACTATTATCACTAATTGCATCGTCGCTGCCATCGCTACTATATATACTCACTCTAGACAAGAATTTTTTAACGCGGAAGCCTTTCTAGGCTAATGGAGTGAAATCCCGTGCGCGAAAGTTGTACGTGAGATCTCTCATATTGCGAGAGATTCCGCGAGATATTTTCGTGTCTAACGTTCTTGACACCTGCAATCCCACACATGAATGTGGGCCAAGGAACGGCAACGCTTCCCGGATAAAGTGTGACACGCACTGCGCCTTTCCTTTACTGTAAACCAATTATAATTATATTGTCACGTGCTTCGGGGCGTCAAGGGCCTTAAGGAAGAAGAAGCTGGAGGGAAGAAGAAGAAACAGAAGCTACAGTGCTGTGTGCTGGTGTTCCTTGTGGAATCGCATGCGCTTAGACGACAAATAAACACCCCCCGTTACGTACTGAGTGCGTAACAATATGTAGCACTGCAACGAACGCCGATAAGAGGCAAACGATGAGAAGCAAGTGATAGGAGAGGAAGGGTAGGCTTTCGGGATTCCGCTCTTAACAAACATCTGAGACCCTCTATTTTCTTTTTTTTTTTAATTTCCTGCGAACATTTCCGGAGTACATGAGCCAAGAAAGGTTTTGCGTTAATATGAGCTAGAACGTGCGAGTTGCATTTCAGGTCTTCCAGACGCATCTCGTTACACTAATGCCTGGCTTGTACTGCGGTGCAACGCACGCGACAACGCCCGGACAGTAGTTTAACCTCGCCGCGTATACCGACCGCGAAGCTTTAGCGCGTGAAACGTTCGTCGGCCCATGCTGCTGCAGGGAGGTCTCTCAGACCACCTAATCCGATCCTTTCGTCGGCAGTCGGCTCACACCAAACGCGCAATACGAGCAGACGGAGTGAGGCGCTGCTGTCGGCTTGCGCGCTTCGAGGTGAGGGGTCGATTTTGATTAGCAAACCGCCCGCGACGGGGAAGGGGCATTGGCTCCGCAGTTCAGCACCGAACAGACGCTGCGTCGACGTTGTTCCGATGTTAGTATTTGTTTCGATAGCTGGGACTGCGAAGGGGGGGGGGGGGGGGGGGGGGGGGGTTGTCTGCGCGCGTATGCGTCTAGCGCGTGGATCGAACCCTAGCTCCCTCCACACACGACAGAAGGCACGACCGCTGACGGCCACGCTTGTTTGGTTACACCCGGCCGCAGTGGCTTGAGTTCTGGATACTTGCAACGACAGGACACGCTGCCCCGTACCAGATGTAAACAATTTCTTTTGCTACGTCTTGCGGTGCACAAACAAACCCACTGGTGTCTGTGTGTGGTAATCTAACACGCGAGCACGTACAACGAACCAGTCGCACTGCAACTCGACTTTTCAAAAGAATGGATAAATGCCGCTGTTCCCGAGACAGTAGCAGGCAGTCCCAGGTCCCTCTTCTTCTGGCCTGCCTTTTCCTTTTCTTTTTTTTTTTTCACACATCTGGCTCGTATGCTATCAGAGAGTGTCAGTGCGGTGCTGCCCAGCGCCGAACAATACATGATCTGAAGCGGTTTTGGAGAACAAGAACGCGATCCGATGCAGCATCTTAAAGTAATCTTGGAGGAATTTAGAGCAGCCATGTTGATATCTCGGAGCGATATGGAGCGACCGAGCCTCATTTATATACTGAGGCTTGTGCATCAACTAGCAAATTTTTGAACACACCATGCTAAGCAACTGAATCCCAGCCAAAAACCAATAGCCTCTAGAGAATCGCTTAGATCAGAATACATTGCAGGGCTAATTTAACTAAGTGTTTTAGTTAATGTTTTACCTGGCGAATGCTAGTAACTTCAGCTGTGTATCGCCCCTATAGAAACATTATGACGACATGTCGTAGGTGGCGCCTTGCGCCCGTCTGTTCAAAATGAGCGCCAGCAGCCATCATGAATTTCGACCTGGCTCGGCCCTTCGCCTCGACTCTCGCTGCGTATGGTATCAACCGCAGCGAGCCCCACAGGAGCTGCTGGTAACTTGCGGCATGTTAAAAAGGAGGGCGCAGCAGCTACGACACGTCAGCTATTGTGGAACCTTGTGAGAGTCATGCTTAAACCTCACCGCCGTATCATCACCGTGTACATTCGACCGCTTCCCGAAATTTACCATCAAAACGTCCAGAGAACCTAATGCAGCCTAATGCTGTTAACAACAGGATTCCACAGTACACAAGTTTGGCTACAAAAAGTCCGCAAAGTCTAAGCTGAAGTCAGAAGATAGTGCGCTCGAAAGCATCGACCATGCCATGGAGTATTTTGTGTAAAATGCATGAATAATATCGGACCTCCCATACTGTTTCCCAGCAATTTGGAGCAGCTCGGCTCCATTTCCAGTGAGGGCTCGGCACTGAGTGGCTACACGATTTGCCGATCCTTGAGCTAATCCCCGCAGAAGCGCGAGCATGGTGCGTACACGTCGGAAGCGTCGTATCTGAAACTCTGCACAACTGTTCGCACAATCCGAAGACGTTTCGCTAAAGGCAGATTATTCATTATGCAGCATCTTGGCGCAAATGCGGGCATCTTTACCAGCACGGCGCAACAAAGCACGTTTCGCGCAGAATGGCGCTGTGGTTGGAAGCATTGCGATGGACGGGCTTATGGAACGAACGGACGGATGAACGAAATGAATAATCAGTGTATAACTGTCTGCATGTTCCGCATTATGTATACCAAACAAGGCATGCGAACATGTGGGATGTCGTGTCCGTGTTCTCTTCCTTCACGCGCGGCTGAACATGCAGCCTTTCAGTAACAATCATACTAGGCAAAATTACTTTTGAAAAGGAATTAAATTACATTACTAATTACTTTGCTGAAAATTGCAGAAAAGTAATTAAATTACGTTACTCATTACTTCTCCCAAGAGGAATGAAATTACATTACAATGTCGTGACGCTGGGGCTATGTCGACCCGGCCTTCACTTGGTAGCGTGCAGAGACTCGGGGTTGAAGAAGGACTGAATCTTCGAAGTTGGTAAAATATGTGCAAGCAGGTTTAATGGCACTTTGAGAAAACTTATTTACAATATTTACACGAAAAAGAAGGGTACATCAGCAAAATGGCAAGCGTTAAGAGTTCATA